>JAHZNP010000532.1:0-51834 GCA_020615345.1 Triops cancriformis | reverse complement strand
ATAAGAAATATATATATATATATATATAGCTTTAGGAAAAGAACTTGGAGGGAAAAGTGAAGGTGAAGGGACTCGGAATGGATGTAATATAGACCGCAAAATGACACGCATTAAATAGTAAAGTTGTGGTTTACACACTGCGTGATGATGTTTAGAAAATGTAGGCAAGTTTTACCACAGTTCCTAAAATTTGTCTAATAATTTGCTTTAAGGAACAGAACTTGGCACTTTTTTTCCTTCCCGGGTGCCTTTCCGACTTTCCCTCGTCTAAATAGGTGTTAACCACAACAACCGCAAATAAACGTCTAAAGTATGACGTTTGTTCGTTTGTTGTAGCCGAGATTGTATTCTCTGTATGAATGTCTTTTTATTAAGGTTTTAATATTATATTCGGAAAGGTAATTGCAATACTTGTGTTGCATTTTGAAATGTGTTGCGGGTTTTTCCTTCTAGAAGGTTGTGAAATTTAAATACATCCTAGGTGTAAAGTTATCATAGCTAAGTATCCCAACAATGAAGGCTAATAACATAGGATCTTTGCGTGTTCAATCATAGGGTGAATTATCCGTAAAGAATTTCGAAATGTTATGGAAACAATGGAAGTATGATTTTTCCAAATATGGATGAGAATTGTAGAGTTTGATAAATATAAATTGATTTAGAAGTAATGCGCTCAAAATTCGTTTCAGTTTTTTTCACTTATTTCAGTTCCATGTGTAAATGTAAATTTGTTTTAGTTTTCCTCATATTTTCTTTTGACATATAGTCTCTTTCCCACTGTCAGTAGTCGGGTTGCAACGCAAATCATTAAGAAAATTATGCTTAATTTCTCCCCTGTTTATTTGTCACGATGACAAAAGGTAAAATCAAGCGAATAGGGAGCGTTAGTCAGGACAAGGGAATAGTACTCCACATTTGTGGCTTGGTCATTTGTCACCTTAGCGCCAAAAAATGGGGGAAATGGCCGTTCCTCACGCCAGTGTTTGTTAACTTACCGGTGCTGATCAATGGAACGCAAAAGCAAATAAAAAACGATAAGCGTAACAAGAAAAACTTGGGTAGTCAAATTCTGTTCAGTGTATTGTCACCTAGTAGGTTTCCCCACATGCTTTTGTTCCCATATCTTTACTTCGTATGCTGTATTTCTCCCTCCTCCCCCCTCCTAGGTTCCAAACATTTAGCAAGACTTGGACAAATAATAACTTGAGCCATCGAATCGATCACCTTGTCGAGCAGTCGTTAAAAGCGATAAAATTGTGAATGTGGTACGTAATGTACACGTCGAGTAAGTCACAATTTTGTTCAGGACAGAACGTGCGTGCACCGACTCAATCAAGGGACGATGCCTTTCCGTATTATCCCATATTAAGTCTCATCAGGTGAAAAGAGGGGCAGGAGGGTGGGCAGAGGACCGGAATTGCATGGGTTAAAAGTGTCTATAAAGGTAAAAAAGAGGGCGGGTTCTAAATAACCGGGTTTTATGAGAAGCTTTTATCTATTTTCCCAGTTTCATATAACTAAACAAAACTGAAGAGCATAACATGTAATTATGTGTATATAACAAAAGACACTGAAAAAAATTCAAAAGAGCGAGCAAGATTTGTAGAAAGGCTACTGTTCCTCTTTCCGTTCCTCTAATAAGGAGGAGGACGACTGAGTTTTGCTACAGCCGGAAGTTCGGCCTCCTTTTCAATAATGGGCACGGAATATGAGCAGCAAACAAAAAAGAACGGAGGTTACGAATTACTAACTGAAAAGAACGCAAAAAATGGAGAAACAATAGTTTGGGAATTCCCACCGGGAAGATTATTTTTAAAGCATTGTTGCACGTGTACAGTGAACAATGACAACGAAAAATGAAGAAGTTGAAGGGCAAAGACAAGGTAGAACAGTTAAGGAAGTTAGAGCTTAATCATGATGATTAAAGACTGTCGACATGTCAGTTAATCTGGAGGGGGGGGGACACAGGGGAAAGACAGTAAAATGAGAAAGGAAGCGGAAAAGGGGTTAGGTTCGTTGTTTAAAATTGTGTGGTTGTGTATGAATGAGTTGGAAATGAAATACGTGAAATAAAAAGTCGATACTAGTGATCGCGATGACGTAACAAGGAAGAGTTAGATATGCTTGACAGACACAATAGAGGCTTATTAGTGGATGACGTGTTTAGTAAGTATGGTTTCCAATCTCCCACCCCTTTTTTTTCATCTGTACCTTTTTGTCTCATTGAGGAGGAATCTGGATCAATTGAAAGGAAACAGCGCTACAGGAAAGCGAGCGACGTCAGCGAACCTAGCGGGACGCACTAGAAGCTGAACTTTGAAACGTTAACGGTTCTTCAAGAGTGCTCGACTCCTTGGCCAAGGCGTTTGGGGAGTTTAATGCTAATGAGTGACAAATGGAGCTGAATTTGTCAAGGACTTTCTTGGAATTTAAAGAACAAAAGAATGTCATTGATAAGAGAACAGGCGCGTGGCTGGACGTGACGTTATTAATTCCTATGTGTGGAAAAGGCGTAGTGGCAACGATTCTTCTTACGCTATTGTTTTTTCCATTGTTGGCAGGTTGCTTGGGCGAGGTTCCATGTTTGTGCTATCTGAAGATCAATGTCGGCAATTACTCCAAGTTCCCCCGACATGGAAAGGCAAAACGATGCTGGATATCGGAGCGGGCGATGGAGCCACCACTTCCCAATTGGCGCCATTATTTGAACAAGTGGACGTAACGGAAATTTCGGGACCCATGCGAAGTGTCTTGCAATCTAAAGGCTTCACGTACGTTACTTTTTTTCCCGACTAACTATTTCTTTGGTACCCTTGCTTCGTTTTCTGTCGCTGAATCTTGTATGCACAGTCAATAAGGCGCCAAATACTGGCATTAAAAAGCTTAAGTGTGGCAAGCAGGGAGTCAAAATGGGAGCAAGGGAGATAGAAATGTTTGGTGGATGCATGATGGTTTTCACCTGCGAGTGAAAGCAAACAGTTGTGTTCGTATTTGGTCCAATTATTTAGACAAAACCCTGAAGTGGGGGACCGGGAGTTTTAGAGTTTGGGGAGCGACGGCAGAAGGAGTAAGGGGTAGTTTAGAATTGCCCTTGTTAAGGGTGTGACGGTATAACTTTTGGTTGTGGTCTGTGGAGGTAATAAGCGTCGTTATCTGAATGCATAAGTTTTTGGCCAATGGAACTGGGTTCGTATAGTCTCAACAGAGAGACAAGAGAGAAAGAGAGACACACACGAGGAATGCGATGTCCTTCGTGTTGCCCGTAAGCCACAAACCCATCAGCGTTGTATTTGGCGACCCAAGAACAATAGAGCGGACGGCGTACCATTAGCTAACATGGGACGCATTGTTCCGACCGGCTTTTCTCAGCCGTTTTCAAAACGCAAAAAGGAACAAGAGTGGTGGGTCGCTGGCTCTGTCTCACTCTCCTTCTCTCGTGAGTCCTTTCGTCAAAGAAAAGCCGTTTCATGACTAGTGAGCTATGTGTCCTCTGTATTGTAGACTTTTGACGAACCATAAAAAACAACCTTTATAATTGGTCGCCCCGTCGTCCCTTGTTAAGCAAATCCAGTATCAGCTGAAAAAGCATTTGGCTAGCAAAACTTTTTGTCACAAACTAGCACAAGGCGCAAACTCAAACAAATGAGACAAAATAAATGTAGAAAAAAATAGGACGCATGCACAAGTATTCAAATACAACGTAGCTGATTTGTTATTTTATATTATATGTTTTATTAAGTACCTCTCAGCTTTTAAAGTTTAATGAAAACGCTACTCACTTTTTGCTCGAGATCTGGAAGTGCATATAATGCTGTTAGTTTCTAATAGATTGTTAGGCGATCTATGTCACAATAAATGATGACGGCCTGCACAAACAAACTCCGAAGTTGAGCTAACTGATTCTATTGCTCGTGCGCCCCGCATGGAAAAAAGTTGGGCGGCAGGCATTTGTCCCGTTTACGAATTTCTTGATTTTTGTGAGCCCGTCTTAAAGCAGTCATGCTGCAAACAGAAACAGAGAACTAGTGATGAACTGTAAGACTGTTACTGAGAACAAACTGCAATAGTACCACCGAGAATAACCACTGGATGCTATAGAAATTACTCAGAAAAGGTGCCGCTGGGAAAGCGATATAATTTATACAATTTTGGAAGATATCATGGAAATATAACAATGAAAACAAATAGTATTTTGTAAAATATCCTTTTCTGGAATAAAACTTTGGATAATATTTTCAATGGCTTTTTTTGTATTAAATTGTATAATCACAGAGGTGTGAACGCCGCACCCTGTGTAACTGAAGAAATAGGAAATGTGTAAGTAATAAATAAACAAAATTATGAGAAAAAGTAAGTAATATAAATGAAAAACTTCTGCCAGAATTAGGAATTGGATATGTCTGTTCATAAAGAGATAGGCGGCGACACTGTGAATGCATCATAAGTGAAAATCTATTATAAATCAAGTCAAACCTGGTTTTGTATGTAAACTTAAGACTTACTGATCGAAGTTCTGTGAAGAGAATGTGACATTTTTTAATCCGTTTTAATTAACTATATTCTCTGGCGCTATCCTTGCACTTTGTTGTTTTATTACTATTTTTATCTATTTGTTTTCATATATTATTTTGATTTGTTGGTTTATCTTTTTTCAGTGTTCAAGGAGATCGTCCAAGTCTTTCACATAAAGCGAACCTTGAACTAGAAATTCACTCAGTTCTCAAAGGAAACTGACAAAAAAAAGTTAAATAAGGAAAAAAGAGACAAAAGGGGTAGAGCGCGCCTGCTTTGGAAGCTCGTTAGCAAGCAAATTTGCGTCTTATAAAAATTCAGCCAGATCAGAGTTTGGCCATCAAGTTTTATAGTTATTTACTTAGGAATCTGTTTAACCGTTGACCGTGATGTTGTATGCAAATCCAATTAGAAGCGTCGAAACGGCGGAAAGTTGTCTGTTTGAGTTAATAAAAACGAGCTGCTTTGAGTTTATGATTCGCCCAGGTGGACCAAATGGGGAGCAAAAAGAAAGGGGTGTAACCATAAACGTTTCGGTAAATATTAATGCACCTCTTTTTGTGATTTGGCATTTGGAATTTTGCAGGATCAAAGATGTGGACTCGTGGTATCGAAGTCCCGGTCACTATGACCTCATCAGCATTCTTAACGTGTTAGATCGTTGCGCCCAGCCGGTCACTTTGTTGCAGCAAGCGAAAGCAAAGTTGGCTCCTGGTGGTCGTCTGCTCATTGCGTTGGTCTGGCCGTTTAAACCTTATGTGGAAACAGGTAGGATATTTTAGTTTGTTTTAGAGTGTTAATAAACTTGCCCGCTCTCCACTTTTTAAGTCTTCTGGTGCTCTCCCGTTGACGAATACTAATAAAAATTTGAATAAACGAACAGGCGGAGATGCAGATCATCAACCGCTCGAGCAATTGGCGATCCAAGGACAGACTTTTGAAGAGCAGCTGGCTAGTTTAGTGCACAACGTTTTAGAACCATTAGGATTCCGATTACTGCGCTGGTCCCGCGTGCCTTATTTGTGCGAAGGCGACTTGGAACGGGCCTTTTATTACCTCTCAGATATGGTGCTCACCTTAACGACACTTTAGGAAAAAAAGTTGCCGTTTTTTCCCTTCTGAGTTTTTTTCCCCTACGGGGAGGTATTTGTTAGAGGAGGAAGAACAATAGTGTTATGGTTCTACTTTGGAAACTTTTACATGGACAGAATTCAAATTACAATATTCACGACGGACTTTTAATTCGTTTATTCAGTAATTTTTTACGATGTTCAAGTTTGGGAACAGCAAGCGTGCGAATCCACCAGTTTAGCATGTCGACAACAAAAGTATTTTTCTTAAAAATATAAACGTTAACCACTTCTCCTGTAGTAAAGTAGTAAGTATCGTCTGGTGAGACATGTCAGTAATTGTGCTCAAGCTTCTCATGTATTGTACCATACAGAGTGCGAGAAAGATACGTCGGTAGCTGGTCGACGTGGCCGCAGTTTGATGACTGAAGGTACCAGCAACTGCACAGACGCAACACTCGCAGTAGTGACGTACAGCGGTCATAGAAAGCAACACATTCTAGCGTGTAAGTTGAATTTTGTTTTGAATCTAACAATATTTTGTTTCGAATCTAACCACGTAATGCTTTTGAAGAAATTATAGGACGTTGGGGAGAAATTGGGCCCATGGTTCTGTTCTGTCTAGTCTGATGAATTTGCATTACACATCTCCAGTCTTGCTTTACGAAACTCTAATTTTGAACCGATGTTGTGAAGCAAACACGGATCGAGTATCGTGGCATAACGAGCACGTGGTTACGAACGCTGCAGCACCGCTGGGGTTTCAAGATTTACAAGGTAAACTTATAAGGGTGGGTTTTACGCCGTAGCTGACAATTGTTTCGTAAGAGTGTTAATTATTTCTTGGTTAGGACCAATACATAGTAGAACCCTGGAGTTGAAAATGGAATCGCCGTTTTGTACCGAATATCGACAAGATGTTAGAAGTTGATTTGCGTTATCGTAGTAAGCAGCTGGAACCCTTGCCCTTTCGAAGGCGAGTGAACTTTTCTTTTCTTTTGTATACCGGAATTTCCAGTTTCTTGCAGAACAGCGGTATGAATTAATTTCATTTTTTATTAACAATGAGAACATTTAATAACCATTGATGCGTAGCATTTCATCATGGATAGGGCGTGTGTGTGGGCCAGTGTTTATTCAGTTGTGTTTTTGCTTTTTATTTCTAGGAAAACAAAACACCTGATGTATCTACTACTACAAGCTTGTTTGCTTGTTCGCGTTTAAAGTGATAAAACACAAATGAAGCCATGCGGGAGCGAACTTGTGATAAAGTGATCATACCATTGCTTTTAAGGCGCCCGCAGACAGTTTAGGGGATTAAAGTACTTCACTATAATTAATTCCTTTAAATAATCTAATAATACATTTCCACTGTCCTAAAGTTGCCTGTAGACGGTTGAAGTTCTTGCGAGGTTTGGAAACCGCAAATAATCTTTCTAATGAAAATTCAGTTTAAAAAATTTAGATGGTTGCATCCCGTAAACTTCATAGAAAACGTAGAAGCTCGGTTGAAATTATTTCTACCCCCAATTAAACTCCATTTCTTTACGGAATGGAGATTAAATGGCTTGGAGGCTAGAAATAAAAATGCTCCCAATCGCGCTTTGATGAAGCTTCCAACATTCCAATAGCGCTTTGAATATTTTCATGAAGTTGTTTTACGTTTCTAACACAACAATAATGAAAGTTGATTGATTAGTCTCCAATAGCGGTTTAAAATTGCGAAAACTAAGTGTGTGTTTGTCCCAGCACTAGAACAATTGAAACCAAAGAGGGACCCGTAGGAAAATGGATGCGGTTATTTTTCGGTTAGAACGCATAATAATCGCCGATTTATCGCAAGTCAATGAAGATAGCCGCATGTTAACATATTTTTTTTATTCGGTCATTTTTACGTTTGTTAAAGGAGATATAGGCGTTCGTAGCAATATTTTCTTACCTTCACCAAAAAATACTGCCACAGTAAAATTAACTGCATTAAAAGTCGTGTTCTATTGAACCTAAAAAGCAACTAAATTGCGGTTACATTCAGGCTTGAATTGACCGCAATATAACTGAAAGATTAAGAAACTAATCCCCCGTTAACCGTAGTTTCGAGCAAACAACTTTTCCGTACGGGAAGTACTTTAAGACGTGATTATTCGACGTTCGTCTTTAGGGCCGTGAAATGTTTGTTTATTTATTGTTATACGGAACTTATTATAAGGGAAAGGAAGGCAGGGTTTCAATTTTCTGTCACAGGGAAGATTGTGTGCGACTGCTTTACACCGTAAAGTGTTAACATGTTTACAAAGCCCAGACTTTGACATAATCAACTTGCAAAGCATCGTTTTCGCCAGTCTTGTCCCAAGTATTGTACCAGCCGTTGCGACCGTTCCAGAAGTCGATAAAAGCCTAATAAGGGAATTTTTCTTTTTTTCCTATGCTATTTTTTCTAATTGTAGTTGAAGATAAGTTAAAGTAATTTACGTAGTTCTGTAAGGCACGTTTAAGACAATTTAATGTGTAAAACTTATAAAATATCTTACAGACGATCCGCTATTCCTCCAAGGTTTGGCCGAACTGCCGTCATTGGCAGCATCGTCAGGGAAATAACCATTGGTACCGCCCACAGCCAAGTTAATAATCAAGTAGAACTGTCGAATAAGTGAGAGTATTCATAGTTAGGTTCACAACTTTTTTATGAAAAGCAGCAGTAAAGGGGGGAAAATAAAATGAAAAGAAACTATACGCCTACTTCTTGGTCAAAAGGTGCCATTTTGCTAGCGTGACGCCATGGGTTTTGGATGTTGGAATCAAACTGGCCCTTTTCCCAGAATCCACCTGCAGGTGGTGTCACACGTCCGATCTCCACATCGTCCAAGCTGAAAGCGAGGTAGTCTATAAAATGACGAACAAACTTTTAATTAACAAAATCCTTGTCAGAAAAGCTGAGTAAGAAGAAGAACCTGGAGTCCATTCGAGTTGATAACGGTGGAAGTCAGTGTTGAAACCAGGGTACTGATTCTTGCGCCAGGAAGTTTGTTGGAATCTGTTTTGGTTCGAGGAAGGACCCCAATGCAAAGTAGATGCCGCTTGCTCGACACCAACGTTAACACCGTTTTTCTTTAAGTACAAATTACCCCGGGACTCGACAAGATCAATTTCACCGGAAGCAGGCCAAGTGCCGTAAGCGTTGCCTTTCGGAAGCAGCCAAATAGCTGCACGCAGTGTGAAAAAAATTCCGAATAAGAAATTCATTAATTTAATCATTCAAGCAAATCATTCAAGCATGAATTCAATTTAGTATGTTCGCTTTCTAGTACCTGGCCAGAGCCAATCGCCTGAGGGCATCTTAGCACGTACTTCAACTTTGCCGTACCGGAAGGAGAACGAATTCAGCGTGCGAATGCGAGCGGACATTGCAGGATTTAGAGCATTAGTAGATGTTCCGACACGTTTGCAACCATAATTCAAATCATTGGTGCACCTTGAGTTCGCAACGTTAAAAAATAAATAAGTAAATTAATTTGTGTAAAGAAAATAATGCATACAGCAATCTTGTCTTACCCGTCTCCATTTAAATCCAAAGTGCCAGACGTCACGAATCCAGCGCCATAGCGATCCTCTAACAAAGTTGGCTTGATGAACAATTTGCCATCACGGACGTAGCTGTTGGTAGGGGATTTGGAGTACACTTGGAATTCCCAGTTCTGAACACAAAATCAAGACAAGCGTTAAAACCTTGAAAGAAGAAAGAAAACGTAGGTTTGATGAAATTTTGTGAACGTTCTATTACTCCTCCACCAGACAAGGTGATTTCGTGCTGCCAGCGGCCTGTGTCCAAAGTATTGAATTCTTCATTAAAGATGAGTTCACCAGCCTTGACATGTCTGTTGTTCACTGTAGTCAGGGAGTTACTGCCTAACAGAAAACAAACAAATGAAAATTAGCTTTATATTGTATACATTTTACTTAATTAAAAAAAAGCAGTATATACAAAGTGAACCGGGAAGCACCAAGGCTAAAACGACGACGAATGCTATCATAGTAACGATAACGATGGCAACGATCGCAACTAGCAAAACCGACTGACCACAGTAGAATACATGAGAGGACATTTTATCCTCTTCCACTATGGTCCGGTATGACCTTCACTTGGAGCTGTTTCCTCTCCATTCGGGGGTTCCCTGCAAACGCCACGTTTTCGCGATTCTCAGTATTGACCACACGTAGTACGACAAGGATGTAGTTGAAGCGGAAAAAGTGGTTACAATGTAACTTTAACCACGCTTTTGATTTAAAAAAAAAGGTCAAGATGCCCCTAAAAATAAAAAATCTGCCTCCTCTTTTCTGTGTTGAAATACAAACTTTAAACTGTGTAAATGCCTTTTGACTGCCACTGTTTTTCTTTAGTTGAATTGGCCCGTGTAGGTTTACTCCTGTTCCCGGCTTCTGTTTGTATAGAAATTTGAAGACACGTGGAAGTACCTAACGGACATACTGATTCTTGTCCGTATTTGGATATTTTGCAGAATCCGGTTACTTTAGGCTGTCACTAGCGTTATGTGCTTCGACCAACGTATTTGGGAGTCGCATATCAAGTATAGGTACCGCAAAAAATTATCGGGCTGGATTGTTGTGTTCCACAGGTTAAACGAGTGTCTTTTCTAGTTCGTTTTCTCCAAAATTCGATGAGCTCGGTTGAGGCCTGTAACCAGGGTCCGTTTTATCCTTCCAGAACTCCAGCTGAAGTCTCTTTCCCCACTTCTAGGGCAGAGAGATTCTTGCTTAGAAGGGTCAAATTTCTCTCGCTGGACGGCCCTGAGATTTCGAGGGATAGAGTATTGTCGAAAAGTTGGGCAGTAATACATTTTCATTTAATAATTTTCAGTGATCCACAAAGGTAGGTCACGAAGAATACAGGGGATACAGAGGATGCTTGCAGTATTCCTTTTGTGCATACTGTTTGGTGTGGAGTTGAAAAGAGGAAGAAAGCTGCCGAAGTGAAGGAGAAACTAGCAAGAACTTAGCAAACTTGCCAAATCAACGCTATTGCTCAGTTCACCAGGGACAGGGACAGTATTCTCCCAATTACAACTGGCTCTTTTTTGTATGTGAGCGCGCTCGCGCTGTTCGTTGATTTTCGTGACCTCGCTTGCTCTTTCACTCACAATCCGGAAACAAGAACGCGCTTTCGTTCCGTCAATGTGACCAATCTGTTGAATAGGAGCGCATGTTTTACAAAACAAAGATTTCGGGGAGGGTTTAAACCCCCAAACCACCCCCTGGGTACGGCCTTGGTGCAGGCGCACCGTCCTGTTGAAACCACACAGTTTCCATGATGCCTGTCAATTTTAAGCTTCGGTTTCTTAAAACGGAATCTTAAAACGAGTTACGAAGTCTTCCATAATGTTTTTCATGTTTTTTCCTGTGTGTGGCCGCTCGTGGACCCACACAGCGGCAACAAGCCTTTCCTCCACCGTGTAAATACTCGTATCGGTCATGACCCTCACTCGACTAAAAATTAATTGCTGCCTTTCACGCAAGGCCCGAAAGATGTCTACCGCAGCGGTTACATTAAGATATGAGTCCCGAACCTAGGGAGACTTAAATCGAACGTTTTCCTCTCGCCAATCTTTTTTTACAAGCAAAAGAACCCAGGTGTTATAGGACTTTCGGGCCACCCTGTAGTGTCAACATATAGATACAAGCAGATACAACACAGATACAAAAAAAAACGGCACGGGACTTTACATATTGTTATAGCACACCAAATACATTACTAAAAGAGTAATTTAAAACTACAATACGAAATGGACATGCCAATTGATAAAGTACAGTGACATATGGCAGTCGTCCACGTTAAAGGCAATTGTACAGATATAACACCGTAGGAAACGAAGTATTTCCATCGCCATGAATTAAATCACTTGACATTACATGGCACTTCAACCTTGCCCGTACGTCAAATTTAGGTGGATAAAACAAGCCCGCTTTGAATATCGCGAAGAACCAAGTTTTCCGTTCCAAGGAAAGACTTAAGAAAAACAACCGTCCCGGAGAACCATTTAAGAAACGAAGATTATGCTATAATACGCATCAGGTCTGGAGAGGGAAACACGCAAGGTTCTTAGAAACATGGACCACGGGAAACTTTCTCCGACTCCTGTTGGCAGCAGTATTCGATCTTTCAAAAAAGATCCGATCAGTTCCGATCATCAGGGAAACACGCAAGGTTCTTAGAAACATGGACCATGGGAAACTCCCTCCGACTCCTGTTGGCAGCAGTGTTCTGGATCTTTCAAAAAGGATCCGATCAGTTCCGATCATTTGATCGGATCGGATCGGCATGGTACCGTAAAATGGCAGCAATCGGATCTATTTTATTGACGATCCTTTACCACCTTTACCGACCAAAATCAGGCCACCTGGTGGGCATAACTGAAAACTTCTCATCTCTTTTTATTTTTTAATTTCTTAATAATTGTCGGAATTTTGATAATTAACGAAATAATCGGATCTTTGGTCGGATCCGATCGGATCTACTTTTTTATGTTTTGCTGAATTTGATCGGATCGGATCGTCTGAACTTGACGAATATCGAAGATCTGCCCAAAGAAAAGATCCGGAACACTGGTTAGCAGGCAGAGCTCCCACTTCTAGAGGTTTACCCCAAATTAGAGGTTTTTCAGATTTTTCTGCTAAATCTAAAGGTTCAGAGGTTCCTGGAAGGTTTGAGGAAATTCGTTTTATCGAATCATTTACGTTTTATAGGAAAAAAATAGGAAAAAAACGCAAAACCGTTCAAGTTAAAATTAGTTTAGTTTTCAGCTTGCCAGTATTCCCGGGCGTGTGTATACCCGGGCCTTAATAGTTAGGTTAGGTTAAATTGGGTTAGGTTTAGTTAGGTTAATTTCAGTTATGTTTGGGTTATTAGTAAATATTTTAAACGTTTAAGTGCAACCCCTTTTGTTTACATTTTCAGGTTCAGTCCGTAACCATACCTCGCAAACATCTTAAGGTGGGTTTTCATTGCGTAGCTATGGGTGTTGGCAATCGTGTTGGCAATCATCGCTATGGTGCTTGTGTTGGCGTCAGACTTGGTAAAAGCTAGTGAAAAGCGGGTTTTGGTGTTGGCAATGATCTCCTACCCCCAAACGGCGAAGCGACGTTTGTCTTTTGTTAAATGTTTTTACAGTTCCCCACTAGATGGCGAGACAGTACGAGCGCCTGCGCTCAGTGCTTTTTGAGCGCGCTCGCGCTCGCAAAAAATGGAAAAAGAGCGCGCTCGTAGCAGCTCTGAGAACAGCCAATGGCAGGACTATGGAACACCCTGCTGGAAAACAATAATTTGTATTGGGACAATATGAGGAAAGCAGATCATGAAAGATGAGTGAAGTTTATGTAAAGTTGCTTTTTAAAAGGCAGAGAAGAAGTAACATTGTGTATTCTGTTTACTGAATTCTTAGTTAGCCATAATCTAAGCCATTCTCTTGTAAATTGCCTGAAGGACTCTTAGAAAATGAATCTTCTCGCATTTTGTTTATGAGAAAACAGAAGATCAGTAATTATTATCCACTTTGGTAAATTTGGAATTTTATTTACTTGCATGTCACTGTATAAATAAATAGATTATGTGCTATCTAAAGGAGCAGATAAGTACATAAATTCTGAACCGTGTGCCTAATTAGAAAGTACAATCTTTTCTGTAACAATTGATGAATCGACAGATGTTGAGTAGACAATCCAGCTACACTGTTAAAATAGTAATGCGATTTGTGGAGAAAAACGTTCACGAAAAAAGGGTAAACGAAAGTGCAGTATTTTCTTCTCACTTTTCCCCCGACTGCAGCACCCTCTCATAACTGGAGTTTCCGAACCGCACTTTTAGGAGCTGTTAGAAAATGAGCCTTCGAATCCGCAGTCTTACGGCGTTTTCCTTTGGCTACTCTCGAGCACTCTTTTTCACTGAGTAGCAAAGGCACGTTTCATTGGACTTGTCAGAGCAGGAGTTGCTCTGGCTAGCGCCATCCATTGGTGAATCTTACTCTGTTTTGAGCACAAAAGAGGAGGGGAGACCGGGGCACGTCGGGCACTTTTTTGGTCTCGAGGGCCCAGAAGACATTATATTAACGATGCGAAAATAATTTTGGTGCTTTAAAGTAGCATTGCCATCATAGTTACTGTGTGATTATTTTTGGCGAGTAGACTCAAGCCATTATTTTTAAAATTTAATTTCTACCAGAATATTGTGATACGTTTTACTGTTCGTGATGAAGTACTTCGTTTCTTACGATGTGTATTTGCCCAAGATGGCTGCCATATGTACTGTACGTACTTGAGGGCCGTACCCAGGATTTTGGTTCGGGAGGGGTTATGAAAGTTTGGGTTGAGGGTGGGCGATGGATATGCAAATTTTTGGACATTTGGGCATCTCCTATGTTCGCCATTCTGAAGCAGAAAGTTCGGGGATGGTTCAAAACTTCTAACCTCCCCCCCCCCCCCTGATGGGTACGGCCTTGCTGTACTTTATTAATTGGCATGACCACTTTGTATTCTAGTTTTGAATTACTGATTTACTGGTTATTTGGTGCTTTATAACTATAAATAAAGTTTCAAGATAATAATTGTACCATTTATTCATTGACACCTATAGGGCACATTCCAAAGGTCGATTTTGGTTATGCTCGTTGGGCGCGCTGGTGGGAAGCTGCCATGGGCAACTTGTTGATATTTACTGGAGTCACTAGGATGACAGCTTTTAATTTTACGATCACGCGTGTGGTGACAAGATGCGGACAAGTTGCTTACCGGTAGATTTACGTTATAGTAGTAAGTCATTGAAACTTTTGCCCTTTCAAACAAAGTTGAGCGAACTTTTCTTTCGTATATCTGAATTTTCCGCTTTTCGTAGAATAGTCTAATTAATTTATTCAATTTTTTGTTAACATTCAGAACATTTAATAACGAAGATATCAAATAATAAATCTTGTTTTCAAAGTTTCTTGTTGTTGCTTATTCTGTTTGTTTTTGCGTTTGACTTTTATGGTAGCGAAACATCTGGTTAGAGAGTTTCCTTGTTAGCGTTAACTTGGCTTGTTGGCGATAATGGTGATAAAACACAAATAAAGTCACACGGGAGCAAACCTGTGATTGAAGGATCGTAGGAGGATTGCTTTATAGTAAGGCGGTTTATTATTAGATTACTTAAAGGGTTTAATTGTAGTGAAGTATCCTCCAATTATTATGTTAGTTTGAGGTTATTGCGAGTTAACTAGTCATTTATTTATGATAGTGCAGCGCGCGTGAAAATTCGGACAAGCCTAGTCACTACCTGAAATAAATTAATTTGAGGTATAAAAGTCTAAGGTACGAATGTATTATAAATAAAGCGGTTTTATACAAGGAACCTGTAACTTTCGATTTGGCATCGCGGCACAGCCCTGCGTGTGAATGTGAATGTGTGCTTATTGATGACAGAAGACGGGAAATCTCACCGAATTTTTTAAGCAAAATTTACAGCACACGGAATTTTCATTATCGGGGAATTGGTATGGCGTTGTCGCCCTTGGACTTTCTGGAAAAGATAAAAGCTCGATTGGAATTATTTATATTTCATTCAACCTTGGAGCCATTTAAACTCCATTACTTTATAGAAATGGAGGTTAAGTGGCCTAAAGGCAAGAAATAAAAATAACCCAACCCAATCGAGCTTTCATGAAACTTCCAAGATTCCAATAAACTTTGACAAATTTCATGAAGTCGCTTTACGTTTCTTATAGAACTCTGGTCACAAGTCAACTGGTTAATCTCTGTTAGGGAATCACAGTTTAAAAACTGCGAAACCCCTATACGTCTTTTGTCCCAGAGCTAGGAAAACTGAAACACACGAGGAAATAATTTTAGACGTAACTTGCAACGTTCATCTTTAGGGCAGTGAAATGTTTGTTTATTTGTTGTTATACGGAACTTATTATAAGGGAAAGGAAGGCAGGGTTTCAATTTTCTGTCACAGGGAAGATTGTGTGCGACTGCTTTACACCGTAAAGTGTTAACATGTTTACAAAGCCCAGACTTTGACATAATCAACTTGCAAAGCATCGTTTTCGCCAGTCTTGTCCCAAGTATTGTACCAGCCGTTGCGACTGTTCCAGAAGTCGACAAAAGCCTAATGGAGGAAATTTTTTTATTTGTATGCTATTAATTCAAATAAATTTTATGAGTTTAAAAATTCTACATTGTTCTGTACGGCATAACTAAGGCAGTTTAATGTGTGAAGCTCATATAAGATATCTTACAGTTCCTCCGGTGTTACTCCAAGGTTTGGCCGCACTGCCGTCATTGGCAGCATCGTCAGGGAAATAACCATTGGTACCGCCCACAGCCAAGTTAATAATCAAGTAGAACTGTGGAATAAGTGAAAGTATTATTCACACGTAGATTCAAAACTTTTTTACGAAAAGCACAAGTGGAAATAATAACAAAATCATAAGAAACGAAACACCTACTTCTTGGTCAAAAGGTGCCATTTTGCTAGCGTAGCGCCATGGGTTTTGGATGTTGGAATCAAACTGGCCCATTTCCCAGAATCCACCTGCAGGTGGCGTCACACGTCCAATCTCCACATCGTCCAAGCTGAAAGCGAGGTAGTCTGTAAAATGACGAACAAACTTTTAATTAACAAAATCCTTGTCAGAAAAGCGTGATAAGAGGAACCTGGAGTCCATTCGAGTTGATAACGGTGGAAGTCAGAGTTGAAACCAGGGGACTGATTCTTGCGCCAGGAAGTTTTCTCGTACCCGTTATAGGGCCAGTAAGGTCCCCAATGCAAAGTAGATGCCGCTTGCTCGACACCAATGTTAGCACCGTTTTGCATTAAGTGCAAATTACCCCGAGACTCGACAAGATCAATTTCACCGGAAGCAGGCCAAGTACCGTAAGCATTGCGCAACGGTAACAGCCAAATAGCTGTGTGTAGAGTAATAAAAGTTCAGAATAAGAAATTAACTAGACAAATAAATCATGCTGCGATCCATGAATTCTAGATTTAGAATGTTTGCTTTTTAGTACCTGGCCAGAGCCAATCGCCTGAGGGCAGCTTAGCACGTACTTCAACTTTGCCGTACCGGAAGGAGAACGAATTCAGCGTGCGAATGCGAGCGGACATGGTGGGATTTAGAGCATTGGAAGGTGTTCCGACACGTTCGCAACCGTAGAACGAAGGATTGGTACACCTTGAGTTCGTAACATTGAAAAATAAATGAATGTAAAGAGAATAATGCCTACAGCATTCTAGTCTTACTGATCTGCAGGAGCACCGCCCCATAAGCTCAAAGTGCCCGACGTCGCGAATCCGGCGCCGTAGCGATCCTCTAACAAAGTTGGCTTGATGAATAAGTTGCCATCATGGACGTAGCTATTGGTACGGGTATTGGAGTACACTTGGAATTCCCAGTTCTTAACACAAAATGAATAAAACAAGACATGTATTGAAGCTTTGAAGGAAGAAAAAAACGAAGGTTTAAATCAATTTGTGATTTTTTTCTTACTCCTCCACCAGACAAGGTGATTTCGTGCTGCCAGCGGTCCAGATCCAGAGTGTCGAATTCTTCATCAAAGATAAGTTCGCCGGCCATAACATGTTTGTTGTTCACCGTAGTCAATGAAATGTTACTAGCTGACAGTAAAACAAGAAATCAAAATTAGCTTCTCTCTTTCAAGAAAAGAAAAAAGTACATACAAAGTGAACTGGGAAGCACTAAGGCCAACACCACGACGAAGGCTATCATGGTAACGATGACGATGACAACGATCACCACTCGCGAAACCGACTGACGGCTGCGGAAGACATGACCAGACATTTTATTCTCTTTCATAATGGTCCGGTATGGCCTTCACTTGGAGCTGTGTTCCCATCCAATTGGGGGGTTCACTGCGAGCGCCATGTTATCGCGCTTCTCAGTGTGACCACACCTAGTGCGATAAAAATTTAGTTGTAGCGGAAGAAATGGTTACATTTTAACCCCAACCGCGCTTCCGATCCAAAAATTTCAGGATGCTCCTAAAGCTGTAAAATCTGCCTTGTCTTCTGTTTTTAATTTGAACAGCCAAAATTGTTAAACTAGGCTAGCTTTACTATACTTAATCCATCTGTATTTTATTAATTGAAAGATACCCCCCTCCTCCCTGAGCACTTCACGGAGCTTAGGTTATGTAATGTACCGCGTGACGCGAGTCCGGACTCATGAGCAAGGGACTATCCGGGGTAAAAAAGACTATCCAGACCGGAGTCTCAATGGCATTTTTCTTTCCTTTCACTGCTAGAATACGTCTCTTAGAATCGGCTCTCAGAGGTTAAGAAGCCAGTGACGTAGCCAGCTAAGACAGCCTTCAGCAGTGAAAGTCCGTAACCTGTGCACTAATGTGCCTCTTGTACCACTACCAGTTTTTTTAACCACTCCTGTACAGTACATGGTTCAGCCAAACACGGAACGGGGATAGAAAAAGGGCTTACAATGGTAGTGTGAACCTTTTTAAGCTAGTAAAACTCTTATTGTACAGTTTTGGACTTGAATCGTGTTTAAATCTTCAGTAAAACTATCTTTGAGAAGAAATTATGACACTGACCTAATAGAGTGAATGAAGCCTATTTTGTCAAGAGTTTTGGACTTGCATTTAATTTGGAAGTTGTTCATGAGTGATTTGAAAACGACCCAGGCTTAAAAGCTACACGATAACCTTTTTAATACAAAACCCAGGGTAATAAAATCACTTGGCAAAAAGTTCAGTAACCAATTTGGTCCTGAATAACTTTCTAGAAAATATGGTCATATTAAGTTGTAGGCCTACGCAAGTCCAACTTGCATTACATGGGAGAGGAAGGATGGGAGGTAATTATGAAGATTAGTGCGAAAGTAGCGCACTAGCAAGTCACGCATTCTGCACTAGCTTCTTTAAGCTTCCAAGAAGAATAGTTCTCTGAACTGCTCTACAATTTACCAGTAACGAATGTTGAAATGCCTTTCGTGCATCGTTTCAAGGGAATGTCAATTACCAGTTAGTATATAGCACATGACCTTGTTGATATTTCAGAGAAGCGCACGTCATCTAAGGGCCTGAGAAATTTTGCAGCTGAGAACTCACTGTTTACTTTGTCCTTTAAAAATAGTCATTTAGTAGCTTTCGATTATGAGAACGCGTCATTTGTTTGGCAATACAATATTTGCCGTCATTGTTTATTCAACACAGAAACAAATATAAAATGCATGGACTCCGCAATTATAAGGAAATGCGAAATGAAAGTTTGCCGCCTAATTTAGGCGCTTGCACCCTCAAAAATACAACTAGCTAAAGCTGTGAGAGCAAATTTGCTTGGCAAAATGTAAAAACGCAAACCTCGCACGTAATATTCTAAGAATGCTTTACGAACTATTACTCCGCAAAGTAGTTTATATTGTAAAAAAATCGTGGGAGTCTTTTGTTATTGTCTATATAAAAAGGACATTTCCGCTAAATTGAACGTCAGCAAGGATGCATATCGACGCAAATGCTGGCAAATATTTCTCGCCACGTTATGACAGCCATGGTGGAAATGAAAAGGACGCTCAAGGTCATGGCAGGTTTCGAACCTGCGCTGTACTGGGGACAATACGGACATTGGTAAGATCCACACACTTCGCATATGTCCAGAACATACAAAGGAGTTGCTTCAATGATTTGCAGTTCGAAATGTTCTGAAAGAGAAGAAAAATAAACTCTTAAATTCACCTTATATAAGAATAAATAACGTCAAAAAGTAAAATCTTCATGGCTAACGAAACGAACAATAAACGAAATCTGCTACGAAATAGGTAACGCAAGGTTCACCTGGCACGTAAGATTCGTATACAATGGCTGACCGGTACATGGTTTGGTTAGCTATAGGGTACCATCGTTTGATCAAGTAAGAAAAACAGGTCAAATTGGTGGATACAGAATCCATGTACCACGTAATTTTCAGTTCCTCGGATAAGACGTCCTTCAGGAACGGGTATCTCGGATCGGCAACGACATGATTAGCGTCCGATTGAACGATACCGTAGCCAGTCGGGAGTTCAATTTCCACAGCAGTAGAACCACTGGCTTTTGAATCTTGTGTAGCAAGCCACCTTACAAAACAAATAAATGCATGAAAACAGAAGAAACTGAATACAAATTTCGAAAGAAAGTAAAAGCAATTACTTGAAACAAGCGTCGATGGTGATATGGGATTTATTGCGGAACGTGCTGTAATGTTCGTTCACGTTAAGGTAAAAGTAAGGCTGCTTAGGAAGGTCTTTCAACGGCTCGTAATCAATTCCGTACTGGACTTTAAGCTGTAATACTGCCTGTCCCGCACCGCGACCGATTACGTTTACGTGACCCCAAACGTTCGGTAACTTTGAATTATAAAAACAGATTGATATACTGAAGCACGATAGTTGGACGATGAAATAAAGATTAATCCCTTCTTTTACGCAACTCTCTTCCACGTAATAAAGCATGACAGTCTTAAACCGTTTCAACTACACGCCATTTTCGACGAACCGATAAGCCGAAGACGGTAATGGGGCACTAGTGTGACCCAGTTCGTCTTAAAATCCATAATAACTAACTAATAATATGATTTATAGTGTACATGCATCTTACCTCGAGCTTATGGACGCTAGCTAAGTTCTCACTGTTTATGCTTATGACTTGGGTAGAGTCCTTGGAAGCCGAAGGATCTATTGTTAACGTCATTTCGGTGATATCTCTTAGCCGCGCCCGGTAGGCGTATTCCATTAGTGCTTGCATGGCTATTAAGGTATCCTACGTGAAAAATCTAAATTTAATATCTTTTTCTGCTGAACAACTATTTTGGGTTAAGTTCACGGAGCTCGGTGGTCCCAAGTTTTTACTTACAAAGGTTGACACAAAGCCACCTTCCGTCATTCGCATGGTATTAAGCCACGTGACTGTACGGGTTTGGATTTCGTTGATGCCGTCTCGTATTAAGTAAACGAGTAAGGCGTAAGATGACGCTTCTACGGCCACGGCGTCTTGCTCATCGGGGCCGCGGGCTTGTAAAAATGGCTTCTGATTTTCGTACTTAATGCCATTTAAAGGAACCGGCTCCCTCGACCAGTACACCATCCCCTCTAAAATATTGAAATTCTTTCTCAGTGTACTCTTTTCTTTCCTGTTTACTAATTAATTACCGGTTTCTCGTCGCATAGAATGCAATCTCCCAAACGCTAATTCTTTGGAGCCACTGTTTGCTTGGGTTAACGCGTAACTTACGAGAGCCAGCTCGTAGGGATCGCGAATTGATGAAATCAATCGCTCTAAGAAACTAAGACGTACTTTTCGTAAAAATCCAGCCTTTCAATAAATAAATGTGATTTACTGGACCGCTTTCAGCTTCGCAGTAGCAGTACGCGATTTGAGCTCGCCTTGCAAACTTTCCAATACATCATTTAGCGCTATGAGTACATGAGCCGTATGAGCGGCGTTCCTTGTAGTATTCGTCACCTGGAAGACAGACACTTAACACATTACTACGTTCTTCTGATACTGTAAATCAAGTTAATAAAAATCTGGAACGACTGAGTAGCCAGAAGCCACATCCAGTGCCCTAGATATTTATTTCTTCTAGAGATGACACTATTAAGTGAACTTTTATTACAGTTTTTCGTTCCAGTGGGAGAGTGTAATCTTCTGTTTCGCGGAACGATCCGTCAAGGTTTTGAAAGCCGATTAGCCACTGAGAACAGGCTTCCAGTAACTGCCGATCCACGAAGAAATGGTTTTCCCAATCTTGAAACTGCGCCTTGGCCAACGTTCGAACAACCCAAGCCGTTACCCTTCACATTGTGTTTGATTGAAATGATAACATTAGTTGCCTATTATGCAGCTATACCGTTGTTCTTACCACACGCTAGACTTCGAATTGGTGAACAAGCGAAACGAGCCTTGTGGGTCATACAGGCGCATTAGAGAAGCCAGTTCCACGTTCAAGGTTTCCAATCCTGCGTACATCGTCTCCCGTTGAAGTTGATTAGTCAGCCGTAAGTAATGCAAGCTCCATAAAGTGGCACCAAACGTGAAGATATGCGCTTCGAAGCTTTTCAGCGATCTTTGAAGTAAAGCTTGGCCGTTCGCCGGCATGGAAGGAAAAACAGGTCCAAAAATATCACCTTGGTTTGAAAATATACAGTAAAAAATTCTGGCTTTGACTTATCCACGTCGAAAGAAAAAATATACCGCAAACAGAAACGGAAGCTTTGGGACTTCCGTAGACGTAACGCCGGTAGTTTTCGTACGCAATTCTGGGACTTTCATCCACTGCGATATCCAAGAATTTAAGAACAAAAGCACGACTTTCGAGATCGACCTGGAGCGACGTGTGCCTGTATAACGCGATGCCTTCAGACTATAAACATGTTTTAAGCAAGACTTGTAAGTTTGTGAAAACAGTGAAGCGATAAATGCATTTCCATACCAGTATTTCGACTTCGTGGAAATGTTCTCGTCTTGAAATCTGAGACATGGCTACGATTTTAATACCTAGCGTGCCTTGCTCAATTTGCGGGGCGATAGCGATAGGAACTTCATACATTCCCAACGGTGGAATCTTAAAAGGAAAAAAAAAATATTTAAATGAAAAAAAGTAAAATGAATAAATGCAATTAAATTAAAACGTTAAATTAAATTACGTGATCAGTAAACTAGGTAGAATCAGAACAAACGGGAAGGTTATTTACCACAATCATGTGATGATGATCGCCGCGTACCATTTGGGGCTTATAGTGACCCACTTCGCCTTCCGCGTCAGTTAGTACAAAAAGAAAATCGGGGGAGTCTTCGACGACAATCAAAACTTGGTTTTCCTCCTCCAAATTATTCACGAAAACCAGTCTTACACCGAGAGTTTCCCCACGTCTGATTTGCGAAGGAGTTTCAATAACCAAATAAAACGGCGGCGTTCCATCATACTGAAAAAAAAAGAACAATTCACTTAACAAATAAAACATTAGAGTCACGACGAGAGAAAGTTCCTAAACAGCACTTTTAAAAGTGCGTTTACCTCAACAACTTCACTGAGCATAGTAAATCCTAATTCGCTATGCATGCTAAAACCGTTAATGTACCACATTTCATTAGTTTGAGGAACAAGTTGATCGTTTAGTTCTTCTCCACTGTCCGTTACTGGTATATCCAACCATGTCCAATCGCCATCTGACGCATCAAACGAATCCTTTACATACACACAACGTAAATAAGTTAATAAAATCTATCAAGCATATGTTTCATATAATCGTAAATACCGAAAACAAATTTCGTCTGAAAGTGCGAAAATACTCTCGATCATCTTCGACTTTTGGACCTATAACACTTTCTTTAAAAAACTGAAAATAAGTTTTTCCTTAATCAAGTCCTTACAGTCGTCCTCGTCCGATCCATCGGCACACTGCTTCACCCCATCACAACGTTCGTTAGTTTGATAGCAGCCGACAATCAAGCAAGGTCGAAATCCGGAAGTTTTGATGCAAATGGCTAAAGAGTTTTCCTTTAAATATGCAGTGCTACCAATTGAACAATGCTGGTCTTACCTGTGTCAGGATTTGTAGGTAGAGATCCATCCGTAAATACAACCAAACCAGCCAAATCAAATGTCCGTAAAGCATCAGGCCCGTAATTTGGCCCGGGGAAGTATTCCGTCTGCATTGGCCGTGTTCCTTCTCGATCTGTCCATTGAACTCCATGCACTGACCTTCAATACAGCTCAAATGAATGACATTTTACGGCATTTACAGTCAAATAGAAACACTGAACACGGAAAGGTAAGTAAACTGAGTTTCAATAGGGTGTATGCCAATCTTAGTACATAGTTCCCACCGGTAGGGGGAGAGCCGCCATTGTTCGAACCATTGTTATTGTTTGATGTTTACATCTGTGTTTCACGTGGTGTTAAATTGGCTGAATTTGCTGAATTTGCTCTCCGTTTTCGACGGACAACATTTTACACAACACTTCATCTTTCCTATGTAAGTTAGCCACGGCTTACTAAAAAAGTGTGAAAATAAGAACGACGGTCGTATACTGTTGACAGTGCTTAGTGTAAACAGTGGTGCGAACAATGGCGGCTCTGTGTCCTAATGTCCTACCGGGGGGAACTATGTACTAAGATTGGCATACGCCCTATACATGCGGCAATGAGCCTAGCTCACGCCAACTGAAAGTAAAGAAAAAAAAAGATAGAAAGGTGTTTTATATCTGTAAGACCATTTAACAACAACTTTCTTTTTCTGACATTGCCAGGACTTTACAATTTCTGAAACCTATTATACTCCTATTACTTTGTTTACTTTAATATTCTTCCTAAAAGTTTGGCATCAGGACGAAACTGAATAGAATAAACAAGTATTACCTTTTGAAAGGTTCGAGTTCGTATAAGCTTTCAATAACGCTACCCGGAGACAGTTCGTTACTGGCTTGGAATGAGTACTGAAGGCTTCGGAGTACTGACAATCCAATGAAGGATCCGGGTTCACTTTGTGTTACCACCTGAACGGTTTCTTTATTGTGGTCGCGTCCTTGCTCTAGCGTGACGTTCATCTGAGTTAGTTTTTCATTAACTTTCTTTCTCCGTTTTCGTTAGTTGGCAATTAAATAGTTTTTTTTTACGAAAGGATTAAGAACCTTTTACCTTATAACGTGAAATGCTTTCTACGGGTACAGTTACAGAATCTGCGACTATCTCGCCAAAGTTGGTCGTGACAAATGCCACCACTTTAAAGCTAGGAATCATATCGGACGATACTGGCACGGTGAAAGTCGTGGAACTCCCGCCGTTCGGTACTTCGCGCCAAACTTGGCCACTAGTAACAATTAATCCTTTCGCCGTTACCTTTATGGAACGATAACAAGATAAGATAATATGTTCGTAAGCTTGTTGCCACCAGATAAAGGAACTTACCACGTAGCTCACAAAGTCGGTAGCAAAACTGGTTTTCACATGAAAGACGGCAAATTCTCCAACTTTCGCTTTCTTAGTACTGGTAATTAGACCCAAGTATTGCTCCTTAGCCGAGTAGTACGCCAACGCCTGTAATTTCGCTTCCACTTCGCCTTCTTCGTCTTTGTACCGGGCGACAATCCGCAGCTCTTCAGCCCCTTTCGGTACTTGAACCTTGAAAAAGACACCGATTAAGTACTGTGACGACCGTAGTGTCCCATACGTAAGTACTGCCCATACGTTGGGGGTATTCGTTAAGTACTGCAATACATGAGTACTGAGTGGGTAATTTTTTTTTATTAGCAATGATCTCGCTAACGAACTCCACTTATTTATTATTGCTGTTCCATCTATACCTTTGTTTCGCTAAGAAGCGACACGTTTCTGGCTTGCAAGAGTATTGCTTTCGTTTAGAAATTGCATTACTACTGTTTGTATGCTACTGTAGTGGTATTGCTATGATATGAGTGCAAGCATTGCCACTACCTAAGTATTCCACCTGCATTAACAGTGACTTGAAAAAAAAAGAAAGTGGTTGTGCAAGTATTCCCCAAAACTCATCTGCATTTACAAGTGAAACGTTTATAGCCCAGCCTACCTGGAATTCGTGTACTCCAGTGCTACGGAACCGCTCATACTGAGCATCTTCCGTTTGACGCAATATCCAGCTTTCCAAGGATACTTCTAGATCATTGGCCTCGGCAAACTGGTATTCACCTTTACGTGGTATTACAATTTCTGGCAATGCGAGGGTTTTCCCGTTTCCAAGCGTTGCAATGCTCTGCAGCGACAACATTCCAGTTGCTAGTCGCTCCGGTGACAAAATCTGATCGTCGTCGAACTTGACGTATACCTAAGGATTGATTTTAACAAGCATTGCCTCCTTAAACACAGTCATGAGTATTTACTTGCGTAACGAAGGGCATTCCTGGTTTAAAAATTTTCGTACGCGGCCCCGTGAAATCAAGTACCACTTGTGCTTTGATCACCCTTGTTTCGCTGAATCCCATTTGCATTTCTCCAAGAAACTTGTCGAAAAGCAGTACTTCCACTCGAATAGTAATATCTGGTAAATGACCCACCTCTTTCTCAATTTCACTCAACGGCTGGTCGTAATGAAAGTATGGTGTCTATTTGAATGAAGGACGATACCAAAGAACCTGTTCAGTATGGGCTAATATTGGGAGTTACGAGTACAGTACCCATTCGGGGAAATCTTCTTTGACCGGTCGAAATTTCCCACTAGAACTGGTACGCTTGGTTAAAACCCGTACGGTAACGTTCGCTGACGTTACTTTTTCCGCATGGAAACCTGTTACAACGTCTACCGGAACGTGTTCATCGGTATCAAGCAAGTATGCAGGTGTAGTAACAATCACCTTCGTTCATTGTTCGGAGACAAAAAAAGAAAAAGAAAACGAACGTGTTTTTAGAGTGAGTTTTGATATTGGCTTTGACTGGATTACTTCGAACTGAGGAGGAAAGTACCTCTCAACGTAAAATTGGTGACGGTGTGTCTGAGTGCGAGCTTCCACCATAACGGTCCAATTACCTTTTCGGGGCCATTCAGGTAACTTGTAACATAAACTCACGACACCTATTGGAAAACAGCTGTACTTATATGATCATAGGATAACTTCTCTATTACCATTGTTCGTCGGACGCGAGGGCCATCTACGCATTACAAAACCATGTGGATCCTAAAGTGAGATGTTCTATTTAATAATATTATTCTTTATGAACTACTCTGCAAGTTTGTGCGTTCAATAGGTTCTGGCGTAAATTAATACAGAAACTAACCAAATAAATGTACAGAAAGGGAACACAAACTCACTAGGATGTAAACCGTCACCGGGTCGTCAAAAGGCTTCAAGTTCATGCGCAGTAAGATGACTCGTATTTTTACTAAAAATCATCTCCGTTTCTTACTTTCTGTCTCTTTGCACACATTAACCTTAGGCAAGCGTATTTACCTTCCATATCCCCTGCGTAAATAATTCTATTGGTTTGGACTAAAACCGTGAGGAACTGAGGAGTAAACTGCAAACGAGCTTCCTCCACGAAGAGCAAACCACCTTGCAACGAATCAAAGCCTTCAATCTTCAGTCGGAAATTTCCATCGTTAATTGTGGGAGGGATCTTCAAACACCGCACAAAGAAATCGGAATTAGGGCGTCGGTAAATCACAAGTGTATATACATTTTGAGTATCGGAAAAGGTAACTGAAAATCAGCAAAAATCACCTCAGTTCAAAACGGAAACAGAATAAGAAAAATATGCACAAGAGAAACTAGATAGACAAAACAGAAAGCGCAAACCTTTGAATTATAGAAAAAAGGAATGCGATGCTAGCAAGGGGGAACTTTCCATGATGAATATGAAAAATCTTACCGTAAGATGAAAGTGGTCAGTGAAACCCGGGTCTAAAAGCAAAGTCGAGGACGCAACATGACTCTTGTTACGGGTAAGAGTTGCTTTGAGCAACGTCGCAGTCGCAGACGGTAATAACACAGCGGAGATACGGTACAAAGAATCGGGTCTTACCAAGCGTGGAGCCACGATAGTGTACGTCCTATAGCAACAGCGATATTAATATTCGCTGAACTTTTAACATCTTTCATTTCCCCAAATATTACGCTTTTCAAATTTCATTTCATTCTACATTACAGAAACTTTCACAAATTAACTAAAAATGTGTACTTGAGATGATAAGCGTCCCAAATTGACATTATGACTCAGCATGTCTTTGTTTCTTGGGTAGCTTGCGAGAAAAAAAACGATGGGTTTCGTGACTTCACTTCCCTTATTTCTTGAGAAGTTGAAAGTTCGTGTGATTTGGGCTTGGTATAGATATGAAGAGACAACGGGTAAAACCCGAAGTAGCATCCAGTACATAAAAGGGTTTGCGTGCTGGCAAGTTTCCGCCAAAAGTGAACACAGCTTTCGTTTTAAGCAGGCACTTGTGACGGCCCTCTAATTGTGCTTGTAAGAAAAAGTGCGCTTCTATAACGCACGGACATTTCAAGTTTACGAGCAATGCCCAGTGGCCAACACGTAATTGTGGTAGCTTGTCGTGCGAGTACTATTATACTTATAAGAAGAGGACGGCCGATCTCAAATTGGTATCCGACGGATAGGGAAATCTTCGCTTTACTCTGAAAGGCGTTACCCCTTAAGAAATGACCAAAACCTTTCACGTGAGGGTACTTTTTCATTATACTCCTGACAACTGTTCTCGCTTTTTAACAGTTTTATTTGAGAAGTTTTAAGTAAAGAAACTTAACGTACCCCAACTTAACCTAACCTTGACGAATTTACGCTACTTTGCACTGGATGCGCAGCCCCGACTTCTTTTTTTTGTTTTAATGGTTTTACAACGGATTTTAAAGCAAACAAACTTAGCCTAACCTTACAGAACCCTTACTTACACACACGCGTTCGTAGTCCCTAGAATTTTTTGGTGTAAAGCGGTTTTAGGCTACAGTTTTCAATTTATCTACAATACTGTTGCTCCATCTAATGAAAGTTGCATTATAGTTTTTCTTAAAGTTTTCCCTCGCCAGATGCGACAGACAAGAAACGTTGGGTCGTACGCATCCTTACTCAGGGAACAGAAAGACTGCGGAAAATTGAATAAAACCTAGTTAGGTTAAGTAAATTTGTACAAGGACAGGTTAGTTTAAGCTCGGCCTATTTAGATAGGTGATCACAGTTTTTTTCCCCACGGGAAAAGGAATAGAAACCCAAAATAGTGGTAGGGGTATAATGAAAAGAACACATGAATAGAATCAGCCAAACGCAATATGATTTGAAAGCTAACAGCGTCTGTACGTTGCAGTGATCACCATGTTCTAGTAAAACCTAATTTTGATAACAGACGACTATCGTGGCTATAGGAATAAATTTAGGCTAAGAATATTTTATTTTTAACTTTTTATAATACGAAAAATATACTTTGGTAATTTGGATCAGTAAATAGGACTACAACACCGCTCATGAAAACTCCCGATTATGTCAACAGAAGTAGCACAACTTCCTTTCCCCCAAACGATGTGTCTTGACTTCGCTGTTGTTCAACATTCAATTTATTTTTCACGGGCAATAAGACCTTGTCTCACATAGGTCTCAGACAAAAAAAGCTAAATAGAAACTTGTAGTAGGAAAAAATGCTATTAATCTGTCTTGAACTTTTTGGCACAACATACTGGAGTATCCTAGTATATTCCTAATGCATAAAATTTGTATCGACTTTGTCAACTATCCGACTTGTCAGCCACTCCCGGCATCAACTGGTTGGCAAAAGTTAATATAAAGGAAACATAATGTAGCAATGAAAATAGAAATAATGGCTACCGAAAACACACGAAAGGCACTGGCGCCATACTGTGGCCGAACTGCGGAAAACTTTGAAAAGAGCTATTTTCTGCGTTAAGCGACGAATTATTGCAGTGTTGGGGATGCACATCTTTGGTTATAGATTTGTAACAATACTGACAGGCTTGAAAATTGCTTTAGTTCCTTGTCATGAGTAGCCAAATCCAAGTTTCTAGAACGTTCCACGAAGCTATGTGTACGCAACATCTTTTACCACCCTCTGAAGTCCTAAAGCTGGAATTTTTACCAGGTCTGGTAGGAAAGAGGCCTTCAGTGATCTTACAAAGATTTTCAAGCGTTTTACATTTAAACACCGTGATTATCTGCTTTAATGATCCTTATCTCCCTACAGTCTTGCGCAACCTTCTAGATGCTTCTCCTTAACTACAAGCATCGCCCATGTCACAATGCAAAAGGTCGTTTTTTCTTGCGTTACGCTTGGTAAAACACAATTGGATTCGTTAACGACCATACATTCTTGGGATGTAACTTTTATGCACGCGTGAGCGAAACGAACACATGACCCATCCTCCAATAGTGACTTTAGGCCCTGAGGCAGCGTGTGGCAACATATTCCTATTCAGAAACACACGTACATTTACGTTTTCACTATCTGGATATGGTGTTACCGTTCACATAGCGGATATAATCGACACAAAAGGGAGATATAGAAGCTGCACCAGTGGTTTTAATGTGCACACCCCAGCCCCTGCCCCTGCCACCCATTCATTTCCCCAACCGGAAACAGGATGTTACGTTCTGTTCACTCTAAGAGCTTAAATGAAGCTTTTGGCCATTACATGACGATTAAAAATTCACGCGACTAACAATTTTGGATTTATTCAAAATGTAGATCACCCACCTTGTCACCCACCTAATTACCTTACTCATTATTGGCTTAATAGCAATACTCATTATTCTCGTCGAACGCAACGCGTCTCATTTCGGATCCCGAAATCCAGCTAAAATATATTGGATTAAGTTAAGCCTAAGTTTCATCTTTGAATATGTAGTTGCAGAATTATGCAGTTCGTAATAAGCGTAAATATTCAAGGTTAGAACAGGCGAAAAAAATGAGGTAATATTAAGCTTCTGGGAAACAGGGAACGCTTAGTTTTCCTTGTATGGCTGTCAAACACCGATGAGTTACGGTTGTTTCTCCGACATTCGAGTATTGCAAAACCTACTTTTGAGTGTAGCACGATCAAGAACAAATGAAATTTTCTTCTTAAAAAAATCCGGCGTCCCTTCAACCAGTGTTCAACTGTCCCAAACCCTAAATCTATAAAAAATTTTGCACGTTATCAAAGTCGATTTTTTTAAGAGAATGGCTTGATCATGAATCGCCCAATTATGGAATAGAACTTTACTGGCAAACTATTTTGAAAACACCTCACACTGTTTGCGAAATTGATGTGAAAAATCCCTTTATTCGATGGCAAGAGAGGACAATTAATGTAAAGCAGCATTTTAAGAATGTAACGTATGTTCATAAGAACTAAAAAAGGTGCTAGCTAACCTTTTCCTTACACCTGTACAAAGCCTATTTTCAGCACGCTGCGTTTTTCGTCAACGGCCTGTTCACATGTTGCATCCACATAGCTGTCTTCAACACGTTCCAAGGTATGTAGGCCTAATATTTTCGTGTCCTAGGGAACGCGAGGGCAAATAAGTTAAGACATTGTACATAACCCACCGAAATTAAGTTTCAGAAGAAAATAGCCTATACTGAATTGTCTCAGATGGCGCTTGGCAGACTATTAAACTGTTACGTCAACTACTAGTTGTAATTGTAATTGTTTTAAGACGACCGGCGTCGCTATTGCAACGTCAACTACTATTACTGTACTTACTCTACCACTTATTATTATTACTACTAAACATGGGCCGTCACGAGGGTTCTTTTAATGTGTGGTGGGTGGGTGGATTTTACCGACTGTACTATGGTTATCTTTACAGTATTGAAACAGTTAGTAAAATAGTATTTATTCTTCATCCAGTATTTGAAAATACCCTTTCAATTTCCAAATTTTACCGACCAAAATTTTACCGACTGGGCTTTCTGACCAATTTTCGGGTTGGTGCATCCCTCCCCATCCCTCGCTACGCAAATCGCCTATTACTCCCATGCACATCGCATGACGCTGTTTTACCGGAACGGATTAAGCTGGACACGTACAAAAGAAAACGCCGGCATTCTAAAAAAAGCATGTTTTCCAGATACAGATTCATGTATGGTTTGTACTATCCATATGTAGGAGAAGCTTTCGTGATAAAGTGGGCTATCCAAAGGCACAGCACTTCACACAAAAGTACTGGTATGCCCGTAGTAGCACCCAAGCTACGACTCTGAACGCTTACACATAACTGTTTTCAAATTTTGCGTCAGCTACTATGTCCTTAAAACAATCGGATCCGTCCGCATCTAGATTTGGAGGACTCCAGGGCTAATAGTTACTATACCTTCAGACAATATGAAAAAGTCTGTTCCTTTTTTACTGTTTACCTATTTTTAGGGGGTCCAGCCTCCAGCCGCTACCTCTCAGTTTTTTTTTCTTGCCTTTTTAAAGCATGATAAATCCCTGCTAGACTAAAACACGAGACATGGAAAAAAGAAGTTTCAAGGTAAGCATCCGCAGGCTTGCGTCCACAGAGTCGCTCGGTACCAGGATCTACCTGGCGAACCTCCCGCAGGAACTGAGACAGCACTAGGACCGAAAAGAAAAAAAAGGGAACGTTGGTCTCTAGAACCTAGCACCCCAAACACTTCCTATTGTCCCTTTACAAAGTAACAGAGACCCAAATATACAGCAAGTAATTTTTTGTACGAATTTTTATTTTATTTTGCCAACTTTCTTTTCACTTTTCCGTGTGTCTTGTATGCGATCTTTGGCTTCGAATCTTGGAAATGTGACAAATAAAAGATAACAGTAGAAAACTGTAAGGGAAAAAAGGAAGAAAGATGCAACTCCTCTTTCCTCCGCCGCTCCTTTTCCAGCAGCGATTTGTTCCCTAAAACGGTGTTGGTTCGTTCATTGCCCTTCACGTATTCGTGATCGAGTTCCCAAACTTTTAGCAAAACGAGCCACGTTTTTGTAGTGGGCCAGTGGGAAATCCCAAGCGCTGAACACGGCAGAAACTATTTCCTCTTGTAATATGAAAAACATTAAATGAGTCCTTTATCGTAATTCTAGCTATTGTGTGTTTTTCTCTCTCTCCCCCATTACGTCTAGGTGACTCATTTTGATGATTGTCTAATTTGCCCTTTATTTGCCTTGTTTTCTCGTTATCTTCATTCCGATGTGCCTCGCCATTAAATTTGTTTGACTAGCTATCATTAAGTTTTAATTTGATTTATTGACAAATAGCCTTTGAGCCTTTCGTTAAAATTTTTAGCCTTTATGGCCTTGTTTATTACTCGTTTATTGTATCCTTCGTAACTCGTACCTTCTTGTTTTTATTAACTTGTTAATATGTTATTAACTTGATTTACTTTTTTGTACGTTCCTATTATAATTTATATAATACTTTATCAATCAATCTTAAGTTATATTGATTTTTGCGGATTTTCGGAAACGTCGAAATGAGGGCGGCGCACACCGTAAGGGTAAAAGAATAGTTAAAAAGGAACACGGCTGTGGAATGGCACGGAACGGCACGAATGATATTTCGAAACTAAACAAAAGCGAAAAAGCCACCCATTGGAAACTTACGGTTGCTGGGTCTTCCGGAGTGTGGTTTGCCTCTCGAAGGGTCCGTACGGTTCGTAGACGTCATTGAATTTTTTTCTTGGGAGGACTAGGGCATCGGGATCTTCCCAATTTGGCAGTTGCCCCCAAACTGGCGCGAAGTTGATGAGAAGGATAATATCCAAGACGAAGAGCAAGGTCGTAGTCACGTTAAGCACCTCCATAACTTAACACCCGCTCGACATTTCCTTACAAAAAGACTTTCTCTCCTCTCGGCGCCAGGTAATTGCCACTGTTCTAATAAATCGTGTAGCTAAACTTGCAGCCCCGCCCACACGATACGAAACGAGTCTAAGAAATGGAGATCTGTGAAAGCTAAGGAGGCAAGCATCTTCTGAGCACAAGGTTTAACTTGATCGACGAAAGCTTCAAAGGCTTCGAGAGAATTTACGGAGGAATGCGACCGAAAAAATGTTTAATTTTTACTGAATAACAAACTAATGAACAATTTTATTCTTAAGTGAAACTAGATGTCCTAAAGTATTAGTGGGAGAGGTTATTCAACTTTCAATTCAAGTATTTGATCGGCAATATTGACCAGAGGGGTCCTGAAACTGGTTTCTTGCGTTACGAAAATGAACCTCCAGTAATATGAATTCTTGATTGTATGAACATTGCGGCATGTCTCGGGTGGTAGAAAAAACTTATCGACAAAGTAAGTCATTATTAAAAACACCTTAGGCCATGTAATATGCTTCGATGTTTCACTGTAAAGCGATGTCTATTTTTATTTTTCATGCGTCAAGGAAGCATTTACTTTTTCCTAGAGATTTCCATCTGGGATCTCTTACTATATTTCTAACTAACGCTGAATATCTACTGAGTATTTATTGGATTTCCATTATTTAGAAAACAAGTGAGGACCGCAACGCAAATTCCAGTTAAAAAACTCTCATGTCATGTTAACAAGACTGCTAAATATTAATAAACACAGTGCTGCAACTGTCCTAGTCATCTGACGATGATCACTATTATTTTTCACTCGAATATTTGAAGCTTACATTGGAATGGATTTTGTGCTCTGAAAGATTATCTTTATACAGTACTCAGCGCTGAGAATGAGAGTAAGCGTGACCGAATAGGTTAGGGAAATCGAGTGTTTTTAAGTAAAGTGAGAACGTGAATCCAACGAAAAGCAATACCGTGAAAATCATTCGTTAGTATTGAAATAACACAAGTTGCCATGGTAACAATCGATTGCATTAGGCGAACCGTACTTTGCAAGGGGAATAATTAGAGTGTGGTGGATAAAACTCACCCTAAAGTGGTTGTTTAGAGATCAAGGGAAACACACAGGTGTTGTACTACACTCAAGTCACGCAAGATGTACTCTCGGCAACACCTCGCCGGTGACTAACCAGAGAACACGAGGGACAACACGTGGAAAATGCAGGGACCCTGGTACATTGCGTTTGCCCTGCTGAACACTTTTCTCCGTTTCATCTCTCTCGCACCTGAGCAATTCTCCTAACTCGCGATGCAAATGAGGTACAGATGACGCGACAGAACGAGGCAACAGAGAAAGAGAGAAATGTACTAGTTAATTGTATGTACTTCAAGTTCAGGAACACCTGGCAATCGCGAAATTAAAGGAATTGTCCCCATCAGCTTTGTTCCCATTATGTACACAAAAAGGTGCTGACTTAAAGGCCTACAAGTAGCCACACATGTTGGAAAGGAAACCGTTCACATTGGAAATAAATTCCCAGCAGCTGGTCGTAGAAGTTAGAAATAGGTTAATTTTCCCGATCTGTATTATTATTGCTAAAATGTATTTTGGCAGATAATCTACGACTATTGCAGCTTTCTCCTCTTTAACGTCTTGAACCTTCCCCTTTCAAGACGGTCTTAACTATAACAAAACTGCGGCAGTGTTAAGTGTGTTATAAAACGTATAGAGCACCAGAATGCAGTACTTGTTGGAAAGCTTGTTCTGTTTTTGTTCTGTGTTTGTTTTTGAACAGCTTGAGCGAAGATTCGTATTTGAATAACATTTATAAATAAGGTACAAAAGTATTAGGCACAAGGTAAGCTCAGTTACAGAAATCTATAAAATAGACATTTTGTCTTTTTAAATTGCAATTGCGCTTCAAACAGAGAATTCGTGACAGGTGTGTATGCAATTACGTTCGTAAGCAACAGTTCTGCATTGAAATTTGTTCCTAGATTAGGTACTTCTCTATTGAGTGTTGCTTACTGCTTGTTTTGACTATCTACAATGGAAGAAAAACATGTCCCAGTTCTTGTTTAGCCTATTCGGCGCACTGGCAAAATGAGTTATTATTTTTCTTATTGATGCGGAAGAAAGAATAATGAAGAGTAATTGCCACAGATCATTTTCTTAGGATTGAAGTTACATTTCTGTGCAGATTCTGATTGCAGGTGTCTTTTTGTCAAGGAGTAGTTTCTAGGGTTTGGCGAGAGGAAGTTTAATATAATCTACCTTCAGCGGTGAGATCTATGGGAGGGGTTCCCTTTTCACTTCTAACGTTGCTATTGGTGACGTCTTGAGGGCTCCAGTGACGGCAAATATTGCCTGTCTGTGGTGGAACATTCAGGTGAAGAGACTGGCTAAGACTAATATTCTCCGTTTGTTTGCTCGTGCGGTTTTAAAGCAATTGACAAGTTTTCCTATTTATTGTAGTACTTTATTTCATTCGGAACTACTGTATGTGATGTGACTGTTCTAAGTAAGTTTGTGGTCAGAGGTTAGAGTGAGGTTTGTAGTGATATTGTGAATCCTCTTCTCACAAGTGGGTTCTCATCAGATGCTTGTTTCTTTGCGAAGTGGACGCGGCCGCATTTACTTCGACTGACGTTTGAGCTAACGTTAATATTTCATTTCCCAGCGATCCCTGACTTAATATTTTCTAGGACTGCTGACTAGTCTTCCGTGGACAATTGGACTCAGAGCAATGATGATAAAAATTACAACTGACGAACAAGGTTTTCAAGGAGCTGTAATAAATCAACTGTTCATAATAAATGTGCAAAACGTAGAATAATTCATCAGCAAAGGGAAAGTTATGCATACTAATACTGCATTCAGAGTTTAAACATTAGTTCTCTAAAAGAAAATTTTCCGAGGCATGAAAAGCTAAAGGTAATGTTTAGGTGTCAATTGGACACAAAACAGTTTTCTAATGAGAAAACGGTCCTTTAGGCATAAATGGATTAAAAATAGTTTCTGATAATGCGCTTACGTCTGTACGCTTTACATAGAAACACGAAGTCTATCGTACTATAATAATAAATCAACTACTGGTTTTATTTAATATAATTAATTACTTCGGGTAATAAGTATTAACTGCAATGTTACAAATATAAATAACAAATTACGATAAATCATATAATAACAAAATTCAACTGACCAGTTTCCTGCGGATGAAGATCCAGTTTCAAATCTTTTCAACCGCTCCGAAATAAAGTGGACAAAGGAGGAGGCTCATTTTAATGGTCGTTTCCACTTGTTTTCGTTTTCCCTTAACATACAACCGCCCACCTGGTCGCTTGAATACCTCTTAATATAGTGAATATTCTTCCATACTATAGTTTATTTTGCACACCAAATGCAAAACGAACAACCATTTCTAGTCCGAAATGTTTCCACTGCTCCCCTATCTCTTTTGTAAATCTCACATCCGTTATCCGTTGACAGTTTAGATTAAATAAATTCGTCTTTTCCAGTAAGGTATATTCCTATAAACAAACCAAGCGGGGAAATTTTGGGAGTTGTGGGGAAATACTCCAAGAATCTCGTATTAAGTACTGTAGAATAGTTTTTATCTCACCACCGAAATCCTGGAAGTGGGCACAGGAGACGTGACGGCAATATCGACAAGGAAGTGGGCTACAGAGGTTATCGAGCTTGTATAGCCCTTTGCGGAGCTTATTCTGCATATAAGCCTTCCGTTTGCCCATTATTAGGAGTCAGTTATGATTTGACGGGCTACGTGATTGACAGCTGATCTTCATACGTTTTCTGTTGTGTTGATGTTTTGTTAGTTCTAATCATGGCTTCCTTTGGGCTCAAACCAATCGTTTTGAGAAATGTGGAGACTGGTCAGGAGTACCACGATCGTTTGCATGCCAAAGCAGTAGACGTACGTCACTGCAGCGACAAAGTATGTATGGGAGCACGCATGCCGGTACCCACACCTATACCTGGTGGTCGTTGTCGAAGTCAAGACGAAACGCTCAAACTGGCTCACGAATTTTTGGATGAGTTCTACGAATCGCAAAAGAAGCTCAACTCGCAAGAATATCAAAACCGATGGGCCCAAGTACAATCGGAAATCCGTCGACGGGGCATGTTCGACTTAACCTACGAAGAAATCTGCTTCGGGGCAAAGACGGCTTGGAGGAATGCGCCGCGCTGTATTGCCCGCATTCAGTGGGCAAACTTAAGGGTAATTAAAATCAACGTAGTCTTTGAGTACTGCCTCACTTTTTATGAATTTTTTTTTGCTCGGTATGCGGATACATTATTGTGAACGATAATTAGTTCGTCCGACATTCATTATGAATTGTCAGTTTAAACAGATAACAGCGTTACAAGTCCTCACTAGTCTCTGCTAATTGTTAGCTTCCCAAACAGTAACCTCTCTTTTTACGCACCCATAATTAATTCCTCTATAGATGAGATGATTTTAAAAAATTAAACATCTTTAGGTCATTTTTTGAAAATTACTCGTTATAACTAATTTCGATGTGTTGTATCGCACAGTAGCGATACACCTTTCTCTGTTAAAATTAGTTACAATTTAGTAGTGAATTAACCTTCAATCAAGACCACGTAAATAGATGGATTTGTGTATTTACGGAACTATCGAGGTTTTCACGTTATTCAGCGCGTGTACGAAGAAAGTTCATGAAGTTTTCTTTTCACACAGGTTTTCGATGCACGTCATGTTCGTACCGCGAAAGCCATGTTCGACTGTATTTTGGAACACATTAAAGTGGGTACTAATGGGGGCAACCTTAATTCAAACATGACGGTATTTCCTCCACGTACGGATGGAAAGCATGACTATCGTTTATGGAACTCCCAATTCATTAGCTACGCCGGATACCAGAATCCTGACGGTAGCGTAATTGGCGATCCTTCAAACGTGGAGTTTACTGAAGTAAGAGTTTTATCATTCTTTGCTGAAAGCTTGAATTTTTTGCGTACTTCATTCAGTTTTCTTTTCATCTGGACTTTTTGCTCCGGTTTACAGGGGCGCAATAATGAAAGCTTCGATTATGACTCGTAAAAAAACCCCGACCCAAACAAACCATCCTGTTGCTAACAGCCCAAGCCACTGTGAGGAAGCCTTGTTGCGGGTCAAAAACGTTCGAAAGACGGAAAGAGGGACGCCGCTCGCGCAACTGCCGGGCCGTTAGGCACCCGACGGTTTGTTTGGGTCGTTTTTTTACGAGTACTGTACATTTCGTTCTGCGTTTGCGTCAGTGAACATTTAACTTATTTTTCGCCGTTATTTATGTTTGCGTGTTACTTGTGCGCAGGTTTGTATGCGACTGGGCTGGAAGCCTAAACGTACACAATGGGACGTCCTTCCCATGGTGTTACAGGCGAATGGGAAACCACCCGAACTCTTTGAAATTCCTGAAGAATACGTTATGGAAGTCCATATCGAACACCCCACCTATCCGTGGTTTAAAGACCTAGGAATGCGGTGGTACGCGCTACCGGGCGTGGCTGCTATGTTGCTAGACATTGCCGGCGTGCAGTTCTCCGCAGCACCGTTCAACGGTTGGTACACGAGTCCTGAAATTGCCACGCGGGATTTGGGTGAATCCGGGAGGTACAACTTCGGGATCAAAGTAGCTGAAAAGCTCGGTTTGGACACAAGCAACAACACCACCTTATGGAAAGACACTGCTATCCTCGAACTCAACAAAGCTGTGCTATACAGCTACCAGAAGGCAGGTGTCACTCTCTGGGATCACCATACGGCGGCGGAGTCTTTCATGAAGTTTTTCGAGAACGAAATGCGAACGCGCGGAGGTTGTCCCGCTGAATGGATTTGGCTAGTTTCGCCCATGTCCGGCTCGCTTTGCCCCACCTACAATCAAGAAATGGCTTGTTACAATTTGAAACCTTCGTTCGAGTACCAAATACCGGCCTGGAAGACGTATAACTGGAATGAACCTGACCGCCATTCCCAGCAAGATATCCAGCAAATAATTGTGAAGAAGAAATACCGTTTGCTGACCGCCATTTGCGCCGTACGCTTCAGTGTCGCCCTCTTCCGCCATGTGTTAATGAAACGCCCCAAGGCCACCATTTTGTTTGCGACGGAAACGGGCAAGTCCGAATCATTCGCGAACCGAGTGGAAGAATTAGTTAGAGTCTATTTCCGCGTCCAGTGTAAATGCATGAATCAGTACGATGTAAAAAAAGAACTGGCGGAAGAACAACTCTTGATAGTCGTCACCTCCACGTTCGGCAATGGTGACCCTCCGACTAATGGCGTTACCTTTCAACAAGCGATCAAAGCATCCAAAGACGCACAGATAAAGCTCAATAGCTTGCGTTTCGCCGTTTTTGCCCTCGGGTCGAGCGCGTATCCCAATTTCTGCGCATTTGGTAAGTACGTAGATCAGAGTTTGGCCCAGCTAGGAGGCCACCGTTTGGTAGATTTGGTCTGCGCTGATGAACTCAAAGGCCAAGACTCGGCGTTCAAAACCTGGAGTCAACAGCTGTTCGTCACAGCGTGTCAGGCACTTTCGCAAGTGCAGGAAGATGTCGCCCTCGCGGCCATGTCCGACGCCTTAGCGGCGAGTCGGTCTTGTTTGGTGGTCCATGACTACTGTTTCGAGACCAAGAAAGGGAAAGAAGATTTGCTGATGGCCCTCGCCCAAATGCATAACAAAACCTTGTCATTAACTCGCGTCTTACGCAAAGCAAACCTCAACGACGGAAAAGTTGACAAGTCGGTCATCAATCTAGCTCTGGACACTTTCTCGTCCAAGAAGCTCCATTACGAACCTGGCGACCATCTCGCCATCTTTCCTGCTAACCAGCCATTCTTGGTTGCAGGCCTCACTGGTCGCTTGCAAGACTGTCCCGAGATGTCGGATTTCGTCGAGTTGAAACAAAGTAAAGCTGGTTCGCAAAGACAATGGCAGAGTCATCCAAAATTCCCGAAAGTTTGCTTCGGAACATTACTATCCCGCGTTGTTGATCTCTCAGCGCCACCTTCACAAGAGCTGTTGGAGCTCTTGTCAAAACATGCTACCAGCATTGAGGACAATCAAAAGCTGAGGAATTTGGCCAGAGACTATGACAAGTACCGACAATGGCAGGCCTGGTCGTGTCCTAATGTCGTCGATCTTTTGACCAAGTTTCCTTCCATTAAAATCAACGCGGCCACCTTAATTGCCAATTTGCCTATTCTCCAGCCCCGGTATTACAGCATTTCATCTTCCGCAGAAGTCTTCCCTGCGGAAATCCATTTAACCGTCTCCATTGTCAAGTACGCTACAGAAGGCGGAATGGGGCCTGAACGTTATGGCGTGTCTTCGTCTTACCTGAATCAGGTACAAGAAGGCGACTTCATCACGTGCTACATCAAGAGTTACCCGAACTTCCACCTACCGGAAGATGTCACCAAACCGATTATCATGATTGGCCCTGGAACGGGCATTGCGCCGTTCAGAGGATTTTGGCAACATAAATCCCTTACAAAAAAATCAGGTAATAATGCTGGTTCATTTTGTGTTTCATGACCGATAAACTAATTCTGTTTTGTGTGCCACGCGACGGTGTATCCAACGTAATCTGTAGGTCTGATTGGGTACAAAGACGTCCTGAAGAAAACGTTCCGCAAAGCAAAACCTTCTTGCCAAACGGTTTTGTACCAGGGTTGCCAAACAAGAGCGTTGCGGCTTTACGCATCCGAAACGGAAAAGCTGGTTAAGAATGGTGTCATCGACAAAGTGCAACTGGCTTTATCGCGAGAGCCATCTGTGCCGAAGACGTATGTCCAAGATTTATTGCGACAGAACGGAGCGGAAGTGTGTCAAACACTACTCGACCTGGGCGGCCACATATACATTTGTGGTGACGCTACCATGGCAACCCAAGTTTATCATACGTTGAAAGAAATTATTGCGCATCATAGTCACATGGACGAAAATCAGGCGAAGTACATTCTGGAGACCTTGAAGGAGGAACTCCGATACCATGAGGATATTTTCGGCGCACAGAGTGAAGACATCGGCGACGGTGAAGATGCCGAGCAAGAAAACCAAAGTTTGCTTTAAGAATGATGAAGTACGCTACTTGATAAACTGCAAGCTTCTTTGCTTCGAAAGACTAGTCTCTCGCTGCTCCAAGATTCAGATGCACACAATCCATTTCTAAAGGGCATACTACTTGGAATGTCACTTGCATGAACTTTTACGTTTTACACCTTACGGTGTATTATTTTGTTGTGTTAAACGTCCGCGTGCTTTATTTCGTTGTTTCCTTCAAAGTGAGAATGGCGTAAATCATGCAAATGGATTTTTCATAATTTAGCCTCCATTCAGCGTAAATTACAATTATGTAGACATTTTGTACAATATATAAAAGAAATGTGTTCATGGAAAACGGAACCTGACTGAACGCAGAAATAAAAAGATGAACCAGAAATCAACTTCCATAAAGCATGCTTCAACTGAAGTCGGCAAAATTATCTATAAGGTACGGTAGTACTCTATATAATGCATTCGAGTGGGGAAAAGTTTGAACAGGTTTTCTATAAAACGATAGGAGTTACTGGTACGTATTGAGTACCAAAAAATGCAGAAAAAAATCTCGACGCGACATTCAATTTTTTCATGATCGTGGGTTTTATAGAAGTGGAGATATTTATAATTGTTTGAAAGAGTCTCACATTCCTTTCGCATTCTTTTGTGTAATGTACAGTACAGTACTTGTCATAAAAAACGACCCAAACAAACCGTCGGGTGCCTAACGGCCCGGCAGTTGCGCGAGCGATGTCCCTCTTTTCCGTCTTTCGAACGTTTTTGATCCGCAACAAGGCTTCCGCACAGTGCCTTGGGCCGTTAGCAATCGGACGGTTTGTTTGGGTCGTTTTTTATGACGAGTACTGTACATCTATCTCGTATCCTCGGGCAAGTCAGGAAAAAGTTCAGGTCAGAAAAGGGAGAGTTCAGGTTCGGGAAGGAAGGGGTGAACGGTGGGTGGCTTTTGGTTCGGGTTAGTCTTTTTCCCCCTAACTGGTTTCCTCACCCAGTTCGCAAATGATTCAGGAAGTATCGGGCGCTACTACGCCATGAGTTAACTAGCTCGCTTCTTTGCAACGAAACCCCCGTCAACATCATATAGCGCCAAAAATATTGATTGTTCAGAGAAAAAGATAGGATATAAATAAACAAAGAAATTAAAAAAATTAAAAACGGATAACGCATTCAAGGCAAAAACTTTCAACTAGCTAAAAGTCCAATGCACAAAACAGTCAAACCCTAAAAGAAAGGATATAAAATTACCTTCTCCACCTAGACATTACTAGTACTACACGGTCGTTGGCCGTCTATCACAACAATAAGTGCACTTTGCCCCCCCCCCCTCCACGTGGTCAGGAATCGCGCCAATAATGCAACTAGTCATTACCCGCCAACTAGTCAGAAAATCGTAGTTCTGTTCTACGGATTAGCACTTGTTTTCATCGCAGGTCATTGCGACAACCAGGAAAACTCTAAAAACATAATAAAGCAATTTGTATCTTAACACTGTAAGACTATGATATCTTGTATCGTGAAGATTCGTCACTGTGTGTCATACTATGGCAGCTTGAGAAAGTACTGATACAGTTTAGTCACGAATTTTGTGTTGTTTTTCGTCTTCCACAATACAATTATCAGCGACTGCATTCGCTATGATTTCACTAATACGATCGCGTTTAGTACCATTGGGAAAGTAAATATGGAAACACTTCCATTTTAATTTACACAAGCTAAACACTTTCTAAACTCGCGCATTACAGAAAAGTTGTCGCAAAAATTAGACAATTGTAATTTTTCAAAATTTTGTCACGATACTTCCACAAGGTGTTCGGTTCGATGTCTCCGTAAATCTGTATTAATAGACAATATAAACTGTAATTTCGCAACGTTAACTGAGCTTCCAGGGGCGAAGGCGGACACCAGTGAACAATTTCCACGCGAGATTAGCCTTCATTTCATGGGTAAACACAAGCAATAACTTTCATTCTTTTACCAGTTTTTCCTTCCACACGGAAGCCTTTCTACAATTTCCAGGTGAAGTCCTAATGGGACTGATACACATTCGCTGACCAAAACTTGTTCAGGCAACCATGTGTGAGGTATAAAAATCGCCGTTTCCAACGCTTCAAGCATCAGTCAACTAGGACTAATCCATCCATCAACATGAAGGTAAATATCTCAAATATATTACACAGATTAGGATTCGGACTGATAAGAATGTTACCTTTCTCAGACCTTCATCCTCGCAGCCCTTGCCACTGTGGCTTTAGCCGCTGAAGTTTACCCCGACACTACCTACAAATCGGCACCAGCCTATTCTCAACCAGCTTACAAAAGTTACGAGAAGAATTACGAATACGTAAGTAAACACTTGTTTAGCTGTATCAGGCAGATTACACATGACATGTAAAATTGCAACATTTTAACTACAGGCTCCTCGACCCTATTCTTTTGACTATGCTGTCAAGGACGATTACTCTTACGTCGATTTCAACCACAATGAGTACAGCGACGGCAAGGTCGTCTCTGGTACTTACCGCGTAGTTCTTCCTGACAACCGCGTCCAGACCGTTACCTACAAAGATGAAGGCTACGGACTGATCGCCGACGTCAAATACGAAGGAACCGCCCAATACCCCGAGTATAAACCTGCCTACAAGCCTAATTACCCAGCTAACTACCAGCAAGACAAACTATCCTATACTCCCAGCAAACCAGTGTACGACCAACCCCAAGTTGCGTACGAACAGCCGAAGACGGTTTACAATGCTCCCAAGTATCCTGCTCAAAATGCTCAAAGACAAGTTTACAACACTGCGGCGGTAGCTTACAATTCCCCGCAAGCAGCTTACACCCCGGCTTCAAACGGTTACAAACCAACTTACACTCCCAGCAAACCCGTGTATGAGCAACCCCAAGTAGCGTACGAACAGCCAAAGACGGTCTATGAAGCTCCCAAGTACCCAAGTCAAGCAGTTCAACGCCCAGCTTACAACGCAGTACCTGCGGCATACAAGCCAGCTCCGGTTGCCTACGCTTCCGCGCCAGTTAGTTACAAAGCTGCTCCGGTGAATTACGACTCCAAGCCTGCGTCATATTCTGCCTCTGAATATAGTACCACCGTGACATACTAAATTAAACCGATTTCTGTGTAATTTAACGAAAAGGAACTTAACTGTTCTGCACATCATTTAACAATACAACATATTTTATGACAAAACATGTTAACGCATTCTTACCTCTGCATAAGGGGAGCTTTAACAGGATCTGCGATGATTAAGGCCACATTTATTTTAAATACTGTTACGAAAAATAAACAAAAAAATTAAAAAGGGATAACGCATTCAAGACAAAAATACTTCAAGTAGCTAAAAGTCCAATGCACAAAACAGTCAAATCCTAAATGAAAGGATATAAAATTACCTTCCCCACCTAGACATTATTAGTACTACAGGATCGTTGGCCGTCTATCACAGCAATTAGTGCATTATTGGCGCCCCCTCCAAATGGTCAGGAATCGCGCCAATAATGCACCAGTGGGGAAGGTAATTTTATATCCTTTCTTTTAGGATTTGACTGTTTTGTGCATTGGACTTTTAGCTACTTGAAGTATCTTTGTCTTGAATGCATTATCCCTTTTTATTTCTTTAAATTTTTTTTTATTTATATAGTGGAACCCACTGAATTTCATATCGCATAAATTCATGACCACCGTCTTAATTCATGATGAGCATACGGTCCCGTTTTATTCCCATTTAAATCTGAAGATACAGAATTCGTTCTATTTCATTTCAGAAAATCTCACAAACCGTCGAAATTCATTAAAAGACTTAGTCCCGTTGGGTATTTAAAAATTATAAGTAACTCCAGCTAATTTCATACGCAATCGCACCGCCAATTAGTGAAACCAGGAGGCCGCAAAATTCCCAGAAATGCTTCGACTAAACTCGTATTCCAGCGTAATCCTTTAGCCAAGACCTTTCACTTCATCGTTGACGAGCGATATATGTAACTTAGTCCGTGTTTAGTAGCGTGCTTTTAAACGGGACACATGGATAATCTACAGATGCCTTTAACCTGTATGTAGCAGTTGACGATGCGATCCCAACGGAAGGTGACGAATTCGATGTGAAATTCGTGGGGGTCACGGAAGAACATGACGATCCCGCAACCGTTAGCAGCCGCACTAGACGCGGTGGAACTAATTCGAAGATTCACGGATGCAACTGGGGGCACGTTATATGAACGCTAATATGACCTGTACAAACTAAACCACACGAACGTTACACAGCGTTCCATTATGGACTTCTTTTCCTAAGAAATAGCGAAAACTTTGACCAGTAACTTTAGAATACAAGTTTATTTTAGACGTAAAGATATTTGCTTTCATTTCGCGTTTTTTAGCCTTTTAAAAGACAACTCCGTGTTATTTCAAACTCCGCGTAAATTCATAGAGATCGTCAGGTCCCGAGCCTATGTAATTAAGCGGGTTCTACTGTAGTTATTTCTCTTTCTTTACATTGTTTGCAGGAATTTCAAATTGTGCATCACTCAATTGAATACAAGTTTTAGCTCACTTATTACGTCATTCCCTCGGAAAGAAAGTTCTCGCCTCTTTTTTTCTTCCGACGGCAAAAGATTCCATGTCATCACTGGCGGTTTGGCCAAAAGCTGACTCGATAACTCTTTTAGCACTGTTTCAAAACAAATAATCAAAGTATTGTTAACTTTTTGTACATTTATGTTCTGTTTGCGTAAACTTACCACTGTTCGATAGACTACTATCGGAATCAAAACTCAATTTTTGATCGATCCGAACTCGTTGATTATAGGTAAACGATGCTAGATGTTTCCATTGCTCCCAGACACGTTCCTCGGATTGCTACAATTCAAAATACAGTCAGTATATTTTTTTATAGAGCTGTCATTCAGAAAATGAACAGTGGCATCGAGCTCCTATATCATTACAAAAACAAGAGGGCATCAGACACTTGGTAATCCAATGTGCGTAACTTTTAGTCCATCAGTCATTGTGTCTTGTAACTTCAAACATCTTCCCTACTGTAGTTCAAAAGCTCCTAATTTCGACCGCCAAGCCGATTCTATAATTCACGTGAAATCAATAATTCAGCTAGAACTCATTTCCACCACAGTTTTCATAAATGTACAACGGAGATGATATGAATGAAATTGGTTACCTCGATACCCGAACTGTTGAAGCTTAGTGCTTGATGAAGATTAACAGTATACTCCAACTTGGGTAAAACAACGGAAAACTCCTCAGTTAACTTCCCGTGCCACAGCGCTAAGGTTGCCGCTTGCCGAGCTAAGCCTGGGTTCGCTTTTATTAAACTTAATTCTTGCTCTTCCAAGAGCTCGGAAACCACGTCATCGATCGAGTTCGGCGAATGAACGGCTACAAGCTTTGATTGTGTTAGCATCAGACTTGGTGGCCAGCACTCCGCGGTCGAGTCCCATATCAGCCAAATGCGAACGTCTGGTGACGTCGATTCTCCGCCCAAAATCTCCAGAATCTAAATATTAAAGTGAACATCAAAATGAAGTTTGAAAACTCTGTACCCGCTGAGACAAACAATGGGACAACTATAGACAACCACGAAATTATTACTTTCGCCATACAGTAGTCCGCATTTTGTAACTGGTGGCAGCTGAGAAGGACTAGCCAATTTCCTCTTCTCATGGCATCCTCGATTTCATCCCAAGTGACTTCCCCGGTGCCCGCTACAGATGAAATGCGGATGCGGTCATCTGGGAAGTCCTTAACATCCAAATCCATGCAAGTTAATGACAATTTTAAATTCAAACGCTTCAGATCTTTAGAAACAAACCTGTTCTTTCGCTACTTGGAATATTAGTCTTACGACATCTAATTCTGGATTGGTTAACAAAAGTAAGGGTACCGAACTGAGCACTTCTCCCACAAAGGCCCAATCTGGCGCTCCGTTTATCCCCAACTCAACTCCAAAAATACCTGTTTAGATGTTTGAAAAAATACTTTCATTACTACCCATATGACTTAGGAAGCTCTAGCGACAAGGAAGGCTTAGGAACGTGATTCAGCTCACTTTTAATGTACTGGACACTCGTTCTTTGGGAACATTCAGGGCGTAGGGCGTGGCAAAATAAAAATCGATTCCAGGGATGGGATAAAACTTCATTGCCACTATCGAGTACCAACCATGGTTCTTCGCTTTGGTAAAATTCTAGGCTCTTCTCTTCGTTGACGAGTTTCTCCAGAATTTCTTCCATCCCGGGTAGTTTCATAACCTCCGAACGCGTATCTTCCGAAAGAATTGCTATGAATCCATTCGTATCGCGGAGTTCTTCCATGGAAACACTGATTGCTATCACCAAAGCGAGCAGTAATCGGTGTTGACTCAAAGTAATCGTCCGGAGCTGTTTAAAGACATACAATGCGGTTCGTTTCGCAGTACTAACTGGCGCTTCTTCGTCGGCGGTACCTGGCGAAACGCTCTCCTCGTCCTCATCCAGACTAGCTACGAGCATTTGCGCAAACCTTTCTAAAGTAAGTACAAAATACGGTGCAACTGACGTCAAACGTTGCAACATTTTGAACAAATCCGTTCCATAATGCGCTGTGCCCAAGTACGCGTGACGTTGACTTTCCAAACGACTGGCAGTCTGTTCAATCAACGCTTCTTTGTCGCTCAACATTTGGCATTGGGCTAAAACGGGCAAAATGGCTGTAATGACCGATTCCTCTTGAATCAAGTTCCCTGCCGCGGTGCTTATTATGGTTAAGAGACTCAAATCGCCATCTTCGCATTGTTTGTGAAGATCTCGAACCTGCAATGCCAACTGGCTTCGTTCTTCCCCATCTGGTCGTTCGCTGCTGGCTAAAGCTGAAGTCAATACCTCTTGGATTCCCACATCACTGGGCACAAAGCTCACCCGTGATACATGCAGGTACACTGGGTGACTGGCAGGTCCTTCTAGTCGTCGTGTGATGAGATACAGCGTAAACTCGGGCGAGTACTCGATTGTGTTGTCATTCAGTCGAATAAAGTGTGTTGATCCTTGTAGGAACGTCTGACGCAAAATTACCGGCATGAGGCACGCATCCCATACTGCGTCATCGATGTCTAAGACAACCGAGCCACCGAGTTGAATACAACCCGCTAACTGCGTTAAGTAATCAGGCGAGGAAAGGCGGAGCAGCAACGGTGGATTATCTTGGCCTTGTTTTAATAGCCAATCAACTCCCAATCCAAATGGATCAATAAACAGCGGCCAACGTTTTAAGAACTTTAGCATGACTACGCTATCAATGAGATGATTATCTGTCGGCAAAGACGCAGAAATCCATTTAGCTCGTACGTTTAAAATGTCTCTGGATAGTAACGTGTTCATTTCCAAGCCCAAGGTGCAATCAATCCCGTTTTCGGTGCAAAAGCTAGTCCATTGCCGTACTCCTTCTTCACGGATGGGCGAATCCTCGCCAGCGAGGTACACGCAATATCCGGCCAGTAACATGCTATCGGCAATTGCTTTGCTGGCTAAACTCTGGATGGTGCTTACGTTAGCTTCCCACTTGGCGCCGTAGGGCGCCAGATTACTGAGCAAATCTTTGCCACGATCCAATTGCACGATTTTGAGCTCTATCTCCCGTTCCAAAACAGACTGCCGTTGCCGGATTCCGGTCAGTTTTCCCTCCAACGCCTCTATGTGCATCTTCCCCTCACGATACCTCCTCCGAATGGAACTAATTTCATTATCGGTAGTACAGACCTCGAGGTCTGCAGATTCCGACGACTCTTGCATGAGTAGATCGTAACTTGCTAAGCATCGAATCCAGGTACACAGTTTTTCGGCTGCGGTAGAAACAGTGCGAAGTTCGTCTTCATTCAGTTCAGGACGGTTCAACACTCTTTCTCGAACAAGTTGCAAACTACCATGGTGGGATTCCCAGGGAACGTCAACCAGTGCTTCTAAGCTTTTAGGATCTGATAAGATTTTTTTTCCTGCTGCAAGGATGTCATCGGTAAAAGTTTTATGGCTACTGCTTGATCTTGGTGTTCTTTCGCTCTTCGCTTCCTATAAAGTATAATACAAATAAATCGACAATAGCAACCTTTCTTGCAACAAAGAGCGATCACCTTGCGATTCATGGTCAAATTACGCCAAAGACAATTAAACGAAACGAAAATAAACGTAAAGGTCCAAATATGGGCAAACGCATTTTGGGCGCTTTGTGGTAAACTTATCTAACATTGTTATTCGTCTGCAAGATTCATTTAAAGATACGGCAATTGCACCATCTTTTAACAAACTATGAGGTTAGTAGCTCTTTCTACAATCATTTGTTATGTTTGCATACCAAACTTCTCCTAAGTGTGTGTTTGATTATGAATATTGTCAGAGCTTGTAAATGTGGTCTACGATTTCAAAATTTCATATTCAACAAATGAAATGTGGGTTATTTGACAAAGTGTATAGCATGTACACCTAATGTTGCGTCGTGTTACAAATTACTTATTGTAATTTTCTTGAACAGGTACCACCAAGTTTTGAAAAGCGTTGAAGCGTTGAAGAAGACGCGGTGAAGGCATTTGCTGCTTGGAATAAAAGATGAGCAACCTAAAAGTGTATTTTAGGGTGACTCATAGCAAAGAGACTTCTCTTACACCTCGGATAGCAGCATGTAAGAACAAGTGTCTTTAGAGATAAACTTTAGAAAATGTTGGTTGGTTGGTTAGAAAAACCTAAATAAGTCTCGACTTATTTAGATTTCACGGAAGTGGCATGAGACGACTTGCCTATCAGTTAGCTGAACAATATAATTTGCCCAACCCTTATTTCACAAGATTTTTAATTTACAAATATTTGTATGCGATATTAACTTAAGGTTTCAGATTTTGGAACTCCACAGTATGATATCTTCAGCAGAACTGCTGAAACTTGGGCTTATTTTTTTATTTCTCAAGGCGTAGGCTTTCGCCTGTTGCCTGTATCGCATAAGTACAATGCCACACGAATATTTAAAACAAGGTAAATATTCTACTTGGGCTTCTACTTTGATGCAATACCATTTGGGAGTATCTTATCGAAGGCAACATACATGTAAATTATAAATAATTTGAATTTCCTTTTTATAGTCTCCTTCGAAGGTGCAATGTTACTTTTCCCCACTAGCCATATTTGCGTGACTTTTCCATAGGCGACATTTGATATAAATTCTGAAAAATGTACTGTAAGAAAGTCGCAACGACTATTGTTGTTTGAATTGTTTGATGGAGACTCGTGTAGTTAACATATTTGAGTTTCTATTGCAGGAGTAAGTTGGACCATATTTAGACCTTTTTCTTCTATTGCGTAAAAATAATAAACGCAAATGAAGAAATAATAAAAAATAGATGAAATCATAAAAGAAACGCAATTTGATAAAAAAGTGTGTACTTTCAAGTAATGAAGTGCTTCGAAAAGGAGTTGAATGGAGGTCGGCGGATTTCGCGTAGATTTTAGAACCGTTAAGTCAGCGGCAGACAACTGCTTCACATTTTCTTCGGCGTTGCGTAATTGGGCTGCTCCGTTCCTTAGTTCTACTTCCTTCGCTTCATGCGCTTCACGTGATTGCTGCGCCGCCTTTTCCTCTTTCTGCGCTTCCGCTTCGATTCGCGTGTATTCTTGAGTGAAGCGCTCGAGTGCTTCTTGCAATTCTTCCATCAATGTCATTCCATCGTTGAGTTCTTTACGCAAAGAAACCAATTCATCTTCCAACAAACGGACCGTCTCAGCAGCTTGTGCTAATTTGCTTCCTGCGGTTGAACAGAGCTCAGCTTTTCGTTGCAATTCTCGTTTGCGTAAGGCTATGAACTGCGCAAAGATCAGTATCGAGTCTACCAGTGCGGCGTAATGCATGACGTCATTTCGAATTCCCATCGTTTGGTACATGTGATAAGCTAACTTGCACACGATTTCTCTTTCCTGTTGACTGAGTTCGGCATCTTTGCAGAACTTGGACGCCAAACACTCAGCGGCCTCATCCGGCCAAGGCTGTATACATTTTTAGGTTAATTTCTTTGTTAAATAAATGCAGTACATGTCTATACTATGCCCGAGAGAAACGTGGCGAAAACAGCTTACTTGAACCCAGACCGTTTGGCAAACCACAGACAGTTGCGGGAAAATAGCCAACTTCTCCCTTAACCGTGAATCGGGAGAGGTAACCAATACGATATGAAGTTGATCCCATAACCGGCGTTCAAACATGGCCAATAACGCAGCAGCACTGCCATCTGTTTGTAGCGATTTTTCTTTCTGGAGATCTATGGCGCGCATAGTTTCCATAATCGCTGTCCTGTCTTCTGGACTGAACAGGTACATAGGATCACCACCACCCAACAGATGGCAGACTTCTTCCAAATATTCGTAGTCGTCAGCTTCGGTTTCCGAGACGAGGAAAACACATTTCTTTTCTTCCGCTGCTGCACGCGTCAGAGCGTTCTTCAAACCCATTTTCCATTCGGATAATTGGGGAATGCGTGAGAACTCCGCCTAAGAATTTCATTAGTTCCTTGACTACATAATTGCAAGTTATTCCAGTAATAAGAAACAAGTTGTACAAGAGGCCGAAGTCCATGATTTCAAAATAGGAATTACTGTACAGTACTCGGCACATAAAACGACCCAAACAAACCGTCCTATTGCGAACGTCCCACGCCACTGTGAGGAAGCCTTGTTGCGGGTCAAAAACGTTCGAACGACGGAAAAGTGGGACACCACTCGCGCAACTGCCGGGCCGTTAGGCACCGGACGGTTTGTTTGGGTCGTTTTATGTGCCGAGTACTGTCCAGTACTCGGCAAAAAAAACGGGCCAAACAAACTTCCCTATCTTACCGCCACGGCAGTT
>JAHZNP010000531.1:0-51841 GCA_020615345.1 Triops cancriformis | reverse complement strand
GTAAACCACTAAAATAAAATAATGCCAAAAATGTCTGGTTTGTATGAATAATTTTTCACTGTATTTTCTCTAATGTTTTCAAAAATGTACGCACAATCCACGGAACACAGCGTTCCAGCGGTCCGGCACGACACGCCCCACAAAACGATAACAAAAACAGAAACTGTGCGGCACAATCGTGTTCCAGCGACGCACAACGCAAACAAAGTTCCTCGCACACGCACAACTGTTCCCTCGCTGGAAAAGGCCTTAGAGCTCGCGAAATCGATGTTGTTTACTTTCCCTTCTGAAAGAGCAAAACATTTGCGAAAAATGTACCAGAAAACAGCAATGTGACTGGTGGTTGGATACCCTAATTAATTAAAATCCTGACTCATTTTCGTAGTTAGAATTGAAAAAAGTGGTCACACGTCAGTCACGGTATTTGAAAGAAAATGGAGGAATTAGAAAGCGTAATTAAGAAAGAGCTCGAGCTTTCCTTCTTGCAGTCTAAGAAACGACTCACTGGAGGTTGTATTAGCCAAGCTATGCATTATGACAGCAGTAATGGAGAGTTGTTCATCAAGTCGAATAATAATGTTGGGGTAGGTATATCGACCGAAAGTATTGAGTTACACCATAAATGAACTTGGGTAAGGTGCTAATATTGTGTTACTCATTAGGCGGCGGCTTTGTTCGAAGGGGAGTGTGTGGCCTTACAAGAAATAGACAAGACGTGTACGATAAAGGTTCCTAAGCCCATTAAAGCTATTAAAGGATCGGGAAATTTGGCCTGTCTCGTTACCGAATATTTGCCCATTCGAAGTTTGCGAGAATTCCAAGGTGAGCTGGGAACCAAACTCGCACAGTAAAAGTTCCATAAACACTCTTAAATCCCATAAAGTCCTCAGGCGACTCTATATTGTCACGAGAATAATAGCGCGCCTTAAAAAATATTTAAGTAGTGGAGAAATTTTTTAGTCAATTTGTGAAAAGCGAACCAATTTTCGACGTTCTATTGTCAAAAAGCATTCTTAATATTCGGCGTCAAGATCCACCAAAGCAGCGTTTTCCTAATTTATTGGCGAAAACGGATTCAAATCCGTCGATTAGTTTCGGGTTTATCTCCTACGTAGTTTTCGTAAATTTCCCAGGTTATAACTCCAAAACTAGATGTCGGATTTGAATTCCGTTTTCGTTAAAACAAATACTTCTAAGTGGCTCACTGAACATTGCAATTGAATGCTGGAAATTAGGAGTGAAAATCGGTTCGACTCGAATCGAACCGAGTCGAGTAGATGTCGACTCGACGCGAAAATGATCGACTCCGACTCGACTCGACTCAGCACCGACCGACTTCGACTCGACTCGGCAACCTTTGACTCGACTCGACAACCACCGACTTCGACTCGGCTAGGGCTGGCAAAAACTCGACTCGACTCGACTCACTGTCTCCTGAGTCGAGTCGAGTCTCGAGTCTGTTCACTTTGAGTCGAGTCGAATCTCGAGTCTGTTCACTTTGAGTCGAGTCGAGTCTCGAGTCTGTTCACCTTGAGTCCAGTCGAGTCTGAGTCTGTTCACCTTGAGTCCAGTCGAGTCTGAGTCTGTTCACCTTGAGTCGAGTCGAGTCTGAGTCTGTACCTCTTGAGTCTAGGTGCAGAGAAAGCACATACGGGTGCAGAGAAAGCACTGCGATACTCAGATAAATAATTTTCTAATCTCTCGTGTTAACTGTCGAGCCTCCCTTTTTCCGTGTTCATGCGAGTCGAGTCAAGCCCGAGTCGACTCTTATCCGAGTCGAGTCCGAGTCCGGTCTCACCCGAGTCGAGTCGAGTCTGAGTCGGCTCTCATCCGAGTCGAGTCGAGTGTTTTGCCAGCACTAGACTCGGCTCGGTTTAACAGAACCAGCTTGGGTCGGCTTAAAAGTTGAAAGTCATTTTCACCGGATTCGACCTCTCTTTCTGTGGAAACTATGGAGTTCACGGTGAAAGCAGTAAGCAAGTGATAAAGTGAAAGGCTACGTCTTACATTTTCCGTCAAATTAAAAAGGATTGACAGACCTGACTAATCTATTATCACTCTATGTAACGTACTTTCGTAATCGTACGCAACGCTTTCTCCTCTACCCTATGTAAGCACCGACTCGACACGACTCGACTCGGCAGTGACCGACTCCGACTCGACTCGACTCGGTAGTGACCGACTCCGACTCGACTCGACTCAGGCAACGTCCGACTCGACTCGACAAAGATCGACTTCGACTCGACTCGGTTTGGAAGCAGATGAGTCGAGTCGAGTCGAACCGTTTTCAGCCCTACTGGAAATTGCTTTCCAGCAAAAAAAAAGTTTAAACTTCACTCGCTTTTTCTAAAAATAAGAAGAATTTATTAAAGACAATCTTGACGATTTGCACTAGATATTATGATGCAAAACTTTACTGTCGAAATCGTTTAGTACTTTCAAGTGTCCAGTAGTTCAAGTGTTCAATTGTAAAATAATACCTTCAAGTGTCTCTAACTGAACATTGCGACCGAGTGTTGTAAATTGCTTTTCTGCAACCCCACACCCTGAAATTTGGCTCGCTTTTTACAAATTGATAGATGACTTTTTTAATAAAATCTTGACGATATGCACTAGTCATTATGATGCAAAACTTTACTGTAGAGATTGTTTATGAAATACTTAGTAGTTTTGGCGAAATCGCTGACGCCGTTTAGCTTGTGATTGCCCTATACCCCGGTTAGGTGCACCGTAGCCTTAATGCTGAGCTGCAGAAGTAGTCACAGACTTACCTGTGGAGACACTGATCACAAGCAGAGCTGCATATCGCTCGTTTTGAAACGAGCGCGCTCGCTCGCGCGCTCGTCTCGAAATAGGCGAGCGCGCTCGCTCTCCACTCGCGATTTTCAAAAAAGAGCGCGCTCGCTCACGCTCGCGCTCGCGTATACTTTTTTTTAAAAAAATACACCTATGTAAAACTATAGAATATAAATAACTAAATAAAATATATAATAAATAAAAAATAGAGAAAGGGTAAATTAAAAGATAAAAAGAAAGCAGTATTGTTTGATCAATTTGTGCTACTTCCATTTTTCATACGTTTCTGCTCTTACTTGGCTGTTACAGTGTACGGTAGCTAATCTAGTCGTTCCCGTTTTTGTTTGTATGCAGTGCAATTAAACTTGTCCATTCTTGTCCTGCTTTCAGTGAACTTTGACGCATGTGTTTTCCGCTTTCCTTTGAAGAAATGTGTAAAGTAGTTGAACTCGAGATTTTTTTAAAATAATTAGCTGGCAGAAAGCTTTGGCCTAGGCCGTTGATCAACAAGAATAGTAAACAAGTTCATCTGGGTTTTAAAGGAACTAATTATAGTTTCACTCGTTATTAAAAACTCAGCTTCGGTTTCATTCAATTGCTTTATTCAACTTATAACTGAGTGCACTCTTATGCTCCGTGCACATAAAACGGGCCCAAAATTGATTTTAGAAAATGATCCTACTTCATTTCAGTAACAAAATTAACGAAGACCAGAATCATTTTGAGCCTTGTTGGCTTTTCTCTGAATGGGCAATGGCCACCAAAAACGCATATAGAGATTTTTTCGGATTATTATAGTATACATTATTGTTAGAGTAAAGAATTTTGGTTCGATTTTTTCTGACAAGCCGCTCTGGAGATATTTATTTCCAAAGTTTTGGCCTTTTCCCGCCATGAGAAGCGTGACGTCACGGAAGCCAAAATTTGAATTCCATGGGCAATGGACACCAAAAATGCATATATATTTTGATGGATTATTATACTACACATTATTCTAAGCATAGGGAATTTTCTTTCGATTTTTTCTGACCAGCCGTTCTGGAGATATTTATTTTCAAATTTTAGGCCTTTTCCCGCCCATGAGAAGTGTGACGTCACGGAAGCCAAAATTTGAATTTCAGATTTCTTATTTCCTAAATATCTACGTTATTATTTCGCACCTGAGAGAAAGACACTTATATCCGGAAATTAGATTTTTCGCTCTTTTTTATAAGATAAAGTTGTTTTTTGGTGGCCATTGCCCTTTAAGACAAGAATTAAATTCATAAAAGAAAATAATTGCAAAGTCAAAAGTGATGTTTGTGCAGGATTTATAAATGTCTGTATAGTACGCGTATAAGCTGCATGGTGGCGCCACTATCGCGAGCGCGCGCTCGTTTGTCTGCGCACGCGCTCGCAAAATAATGAAACGAGCACTCGCGCTCATCGCTCGCTACAGCTCTGATCACAAGAGCAAGGAGGAGCAAATAAAAACTGAGCCGCTCCTTGTGAAACGAACGATTCAGTCGCATACAATAATATACATTCCCAATAATAGAATAGAGCGCTGATTTTTTTAAAGAATACTTGATCGTGGCAATGTAGTCTCATGCAAGTCTCAGGATTTTATCGACCGTTTTAGCGCCAGTAGCGAAACATTGAACGCATTTTGAAGGTTGCATTTGTATAACCAGCGGCAGTTGCATACAGAAACTTACGTAGCAGAATTTGGGTTTAGTGTAACGACTTGCTGTGGTTCCATTCCGCTTTCCAATGCGTGGGAAAAGGACTGGATTGTAAGTTTTCTTAAGTTTTTTAATTTGCCAATTCTTTTTACAATTTGCTAATTTTTTAATTACCGATTCTTTGTAGACGTTTTATCGTAAGCATCGTTTGAAGCCACAAGTCATGTTAACGAAGAATGACGTAAGTTTCCCCAATTCCTTATGCATAATCCAAACATAAAATTGGGTTAAAATAGGATTTCCGGCGGCTGTGGCGAGAACTAGATGCGAAGTTAGAGCAATTTTTTGAGGATATCGAAATTATTCCTGCTTTATTACATGGAGATCTGTGGTCTGGAAATGTAGGCGAAACTGATACTCAACCAGGTAACAATGATTATGTTGTATATAGGGTAAGCAACAAGAAATGATTACATGTATAATAAGTTTTTCTTTCTTTTCCAGTTATATTTGATCCCGCCTCCTTTTATGGACATTCCGAGTTCGATTTGGCAATTGCGGCTATTTTTGGCGGGTTTGATCAGGCATTTTTCGATGGCTACCATTCGGTAATTCCTAAGGAAGACAACTTCGGCAAACGTCACATTCTCTATCAGCTTTTCCACTATCTGAATCATTGGTAAACCAGCATTCTTAAACGAACGATTCGAACCATTCATTTTTTATACAACTTTCTTCAGGAATCACTTTGGTGGCCATTACAAGCAGCAAAGCTTCTCGTGTATCAAACAATTACTCTAATTTGCATACTCAGACATTTTAATTAGAGTTTTACAAAATATTCCATGAGGTTACGGGAAAAATTCGTTTATTACAATATGTGCGATAAGTTCAGTTGGAATGTCCGTTTTGGTTTTGTTCATTCATAAATTGCGTAAAAAAACAAAAAATTACAGCGTATTGAGTTCCACGTGATTAACACGGACGTTATGGTCATTCTCTTTATGGAACGTGAATAGTTTATAAATATGGAACTGATAATAGAGTATGGCAAGGTCAGGGAATAAATCAGCTAAATGCATAAAAATCCCCAGAACGTTTTTCAGCACGAAAATGGAAATATCACTACCGTAACCGGACCATAAATACATACGAATGACCAGATAAGGCACATTAACCAAAAGCAAGTGTAAAAGACGATACAAACTTCCCAAAGGCACCGAATTTTCTTGCCCAAAATCGCAGAGGCTGAGCTTGTACAAGGCAATCGTGGGTAAAAAGAAATTTAATAGAGCAAAGGTCAAAATGGAAGTCTCGAGATCGTAAGGCAGGATGAGCTTCGATTCGCGGACATTCAAGATGCCCAAGAAGGCTATCGAATCAAGCAGCTCAAAGGCCGTGCTGGAGCATAAAGAATGAATATATTGTGCGCGAGGCGAACGGCGATGAGCGTCGTGATGCCCAGCCACCAATATCATGAAGACCAAACATACGCTTGCTATGGAAATCTTGAGTAATTGCGGTCCCCACGGTGCGTTAGGCTGCAATTTGTTGGGGATTTCGTTGTGGTATAAAACAGCCAAGCGCGCTACGAACAGCGACGCATACCCGAGCCATGTCAAGTACAACAATGGAAATCTTCCTTTTGCAAAGAGCGGTTGACCACTCGACGTTAAATCCTATACAAATTTCAATCAAAGAATTTCATTACTACATCACAACTGGTCGGTCATACAAATAAAAACTGCACTTCACGTCAATACATTGACTGAACTACGTACAGAAATCTACTTAAGCCTACAATGGTATTAACTTTCAATAAATATATTTAGTCTATTGAGTCCAAGTCGACTAATCTGTTAAACTGAGAAAACGGATGTATGGATATTTAATAGTTTGCCTTTACTTCGTAAGGGATAAATTACAAAAATTGAGCAAAGAGCAGGTTCTCACCCTGGTAATTAATTAAAAAATCAAGAAGATTTTTTTACCACAGTAGGAGCAACGGTGGATAACGAAGATGAAACTGGAATACCATCGACTAATTTGTCACGTTTTCGGCTTTCTTTGCTGTTCTTCCTGAGATCGCTATAAGCAACAAATAAGGCGTATATTCCTAAAAGAATAATAGATCAGTAAAAGGATGCGGTCACAATTAAGCGGTTACCTAAGCCAAGGATGGCAAAATCTCCCAAAAACCAAAAATAGGGTGAATAGGTATTGTTCGAGTCTGAGATGATAAAATAATTCAAGATTCCGCCTTGGAACGACACAACAATGAATAAACCAATGCTGTTCAGCACACATAACGTTTTATATTTTGTACACGAATACCAGTTGGACTTGTGTCTTGTCATTTTTTTAAAAAGATTGTTTCTGTCTTAAGACGATGGAGACATGGAATACAAAGGTAAGCCTACGAGGAAGGACAAAATCACAACAAAGGTTTGTTGTTTTTTGAACGCCCCACCCTAAACCACAATACAACCTTAGTCAAAGTTTGTCCCTACTTTTTTTAATTTTCATGTTTTAAATTCAAAACTAAATTTTCTGTTATTAAAAATTTCTGATTTTTTTAGGAAACAAAATGTATTTTCAATGGGTCATGATAAAATAAAACATACTTGATATTCGGAAGTTCCAGATTTGCACTCAGTCGTTTGTTTCTTTTCCATCATGGCTCCCAAACCAAAGCCAGCGGGTAAGCCCTTAAATCTTAAACTTTTACTATAAATTCGAGACAAGTTTGCGTGTTTGCCAATCTTTAAAGCTGTTTTTGGCTACATTTTTGCAGTGAATTGGGAAAGTTCTATGTTTAATTTTTGTCAAACAGATTAAGTTTAACATGCTGTAACATGGGTTTGTGCCTTCAACTCCACGTGCATGTGTTCAGTGTTCAGTGCTATCAATGTGTCGCCCAGTGGACGTTAGTTTATTAATATGTATTTCCATTGCTTATTGTAGCGAAAGAAGAGAAGAAGGCTGCAGCCCCTGCTGCCGCAGCACCTAAAGGAGATGCTAAGAAGAAGCCAGTAGAGAAGACTGCGGCCAAGACGCCCGCTAAAGTCGTTCCTAAGGAAAAGAAAGGACCTAAAGGCCCCAAACCCAAGACTCCCGTGTCAAAGGCTTTGGCTGCCCAGAAGAAAGTAAGTGTTTTGTAGTTTTTCTTTGCTAATTATACTCATATTCAACGTTCTTAGGTGTACAAAGGTACTCATGGCACCCGTGTACGCAAAGTCCGCACTTCCGTGCATTTCCACAGGCCCAAGACCCTGCGTCTCCCTCGTAAGCCCAAATACCCGAGGAAATCTGTCCCTCGTCGCAGCAAGTACGAAAAAATCTGCTTATTTTACCTGATTTACCCTTTTAGTCACCTTAAGCTCACTGATCGGAATATTTTTTCACTTGTATTATCGTATGTCGTTATATTCTAAACTATTATTACAGTCTTCCGCTTTGAACTGAATTTTAGAAGAAATTTGGAAGTTATTCGTACTAATAGAAATTCTTTAATGTAGGATGGACGCTTACAACATCATTAAGCACCCTTTGACTACCGAATCTGCCATGAAGAAGATCGAAGACAACAACACTTTGGTTTTCATTGTTCACCCCCGGTCGAACAAGCACCACATCAAGACTTCCGTCAAGAAGTTGTACGATATCGATGTCGCCAAAGTGAACACCTTGTTGAGGCCCGATGGCAAGAAGAAGGCTTACGTTCGTTTGGCACCAGATTATGATGCATTGGATGTTGCTAACAAGATCGGCATCATATAAATGTGTTTTCCCAGATCCTCTGCATTAAATACAACCTTTCAGGGGAAAACAAGTGTCCTTTCGTTCGTTTCCCATCACCAGAATTAAATCCGATTCAAATTGAACCAACATGTCATAGAAATCTAGTAAAGTGCGCTTTTTTCTGTTCATTTAAGCAAACGAAACTGCCATAGTTCTGGGTTGCTTTTAGAAATAATTAAATTTATTAGTAGAAAATTTATTCACAGTGTACTGTGGTTACAAGAGACGTTCTCAGGCACACATTCTTGTTTACATGTTAACTACGTATCTTTACTGACTACACATTTACTACGGTTAGTTAATCTTGATTACATTTGCGCTGTATTTATCACGTTTGGAAGTCGAAGACGATTAATGTAATCTTTTCCGCTTGTAAGTGTATATCTCTTTCGAATATTTTAGTTTGTTACCCCTATCTGCATAAGATACGGAAAACGAGCGTCAATTGAATCAAGCTGACTAATCCCAATCATTGTCCCTTAAATTTCCTTATTGTAAGTTCTTATAATGGTTTACTGTTATAAACTGTTCAAAGTAAGGTACCCATGAGGCCAACTTGCAGCAATGTTGCCCAAATTTGCAGAAGCGAACACGCCTGAATTTAAAATAAAAATTTACCGCCTCGATTTTTGCGTCTTTACAGAATTCAACACGTGAGCTATACAACAGTTCAAGACAATTCAGTAGAAAAGCTCAATTTGCCTTCTTCCATTTATATTTTTATTTGTTTTATTATTATTTGTTTTGATATTAAAACCTACACAATTAGTTTATAAATCTGCTCTCATGGGTATTTCTATCGTAGTTTTACTTTTTTGACGCCCAACATAGCAACAAGTTACATCGGCCCCAAAACATCTCCCTAAGCCTAGTGTCCACTGCAGGTGACGGGGTGATATGACGGTCATTTCGACGAGATGACGATGACGAGACATACACAGAGCGATTTCCACTACAAGTGACCGAGACAAACAAAGGGGTTGCTTACGGTGAAAGTTGTTTTGTTGTCAAACAAAAATGGTGTCGAGTGAGGATATCTTAGGTTTAGTTGCTATTTCTGGCCTTTTCATGTTTTATTTATTAAAAAGCTATTAAAAGTGTTATATAAATAATTAAGTCTTAGAGTAAACATTCATATTTTCAATATAGGAAAGATTTATTAACACGTAAATTATACATTTTGAACTTACATCACTGTTGTTCACCTAGGGCTTCATTTTTGAATAAAGCTAATTTTTTCAAACAAATATGGTACTGCCCATCTCTTCTCTGATTGGTTAAAGCAACTCCGTCATCCACAAAAGGTGAGTTCAGATCAACTCTGTCTCTTGTCACCAGCTCATGCCCCGCGGTGCATCTGCGCATGCCCAGACCTTGTCAATGACCGTCATATCACCCCGTCACGAAAGTAAAGCCGCAGGAGAGAGGAAAGGTCGAAAAAAAGATCTAGCTTAGATGGCAGTAATTACTAATCGCCACAAGGGGCTTTTTGCATTTTGATCAAGCGCCCAGTTGGCGCTCATTCTGAGGTCGACCGCCATCAAGTTTTGGCGCTGGGTGTTAAGCCAAGATTGGTTTTATGGAAGTAAACGTTGCTATCCGCAAGTGAAGTGATTGCATTATCTGTTACCTTTTCTCAAGCCTTTCTTTCTCGTTTTCTTTCACATTGGCCAAGTAATTCATTGCGTAGTTGATTTACAAAAAAAACTTTATTGGTTGCTTAATAATGTTTGTCACTCATTGGTATTCCAGTTGAGGCCACTGTTATGAGTTTGTAGCCGAAGGCTGTTGCTCCTCCGGCCATATTGTCCGCTAACGCATGCATCCCAGCGAGTCTTGCTTTACAAGAGGAGCTTGTGTAACCTCTTGTTATGACCAGAAGAGCATCTAACGGCGGACAGACCATCATGTTATCTCCTTCGCCGCGATCTGCTGCCGCCACCGCGTTGGGAGTCGCGAACCCCATGCCCGGCCACCAACAACGGGCCAAAGAGACCATCCATTCGGGCCATTTCATGGTCTCAGACTTCGAAGCCGAAGCCCAAGATGATGAAGACGAAGTGGCCATTCCGGTGCCGGAAAGTGACGCTGCGGAAGTTGTCCTCCAAGTGCCCCACGAAAATTCCATCATCCTGGCTGGAAGCTGCGGCCCGAGCGAAGTTTCCCCAGCTACTTCCACCGTTACCAGCGATGAGCTACCACAAAATTCCCGCCATATCGGCTATGGCATGCTGCTCAGTTTGACACCGGAGTTGGCCTTAACGCAGGGAGACTTTCCTGTTCACACGCGAGAACGCAAGAATTCTCAGCCGTCGGTGGCCATTGACCAGTCTTTGACGAAACTGTTCCAATGTATGTCGCTGGCTTACAGGTAAAGTCTCGTCGTACATTTTTTTAAATATTTTTTAAAAACGGAGGTGACATAGAGAAAATTAAAGACAATAGAAAAAGGCAGGCGAATATGGGATGAGCATGCTTGGAAACGTAGAATTTGACCTTTGAGTTGGGGGACAGAAAGCAATGTTAACTTAGTGGTAGAAGTAAGAGTGACTCTTCGCTTAACGATGATCGTGCCGTGAGGCGCTTGACTAAGCTAAAATTTCGCACTGCGATTCGTTTCACAAGTCCAACTCTAGCAAATATGTTAGAGCGTGAGGACAAGATTTAAAAAAGAAAAGAAAAAATGACTGGACAACAGTGATTTTTTTGCAATTCATAGTTCGTTAAATTTTTGCCGATTTGCTCGTTTCTTGATGAAAGTAACGAAAGGAGTTCTTTGTTTGTATATAGAAAAAAGATTCGCTATAAATTTTACATAATTGGAGCCCAAAAAGTTTTTATATGTATTTCTTTTAATTTTTGTTCTTTTCCGATAAAAAAAACTAAGTTAAAAAATGTAGAAAATCTAAATAAAAAAATCTAAGAAAATCTTCCAAGTTCTTCGTTAAGTGAAGGGTCACTATCGTACTCGCATGTGGAGACGTGAATCTTGCCTAATTGTGCCGCATTGATTGTTGGTGCTAAATGCCTTGCTTATATAACTGCACGCGCCTAGTAACGTGTTCTCCAGTAGGAACACAATAATGAAAGGTAGAAGAATAGAGCAAGGCTTGCGGGGTCTGTCAAAGGGGAGGGGCTTACTCGTCTGTGTTGCAGCGCATGGGTGCGAACATTGGTTATGAAATATGTACAGTAGAACTCCAGTTCTGTTACTGTCAAAATGCTCGTTAATCCAAATAATGTTTTCTTTTTTTGGGTACAAAAGAAAAAAATAATTTTCATTGTGAGAGGTTTCCTTGTTAGGACAGTCATACCCTTCAATTCTTGGCTGCCATTGGTGGATCGTAGTTTGTATATGCAAAGGCAACCTAGATGTAAGCGACATTCTCCCGGCTGTTCGTGTCTCTCACGTTCGGGTTCTGCTATAACCGCACTACATTTGTAATGCAAATGAAGCCCAACCCGGCTTTATTGAACTTAAGAACGTAATGTTGAATTAATTAATGAACGTAAAAGAAACCTCCATTCATAAAGTCCGGATTTTGCAAGTTGTACATTGAACCCCCCATTTACGCGGTAGATCGGTTCCACGTACAGTGGAAACCGGTTATAACGAAATTGAAGGGACCGATAATTTTTTCGTTATAACCGAATTTCGTTATAACCGAAGCATGCAAAAAAACTTAAAGTCGCAATAACCTAGACAGTATTCAAGTTTACGCCGATACACTGGCAGTCTATTCCGTTATAAATAATAAACTTTGGATTTCCGTTCATTAATATTAACATTTAACAATACATTTTCATAAAATGATTGATAGCTTTTCTTTTTAAAAATCTGGATTTTTTTACTGTCCTTTTTATTACAATGTTATTGACATATTCTTCTATGTCGTCAAGCTTCTTTCTGCGCTTCTTCTCCGCTCTGACTTTCCGTCATTGCACCGGTAAGAAAGAGAACTTACTACTGATGGGGCAAGGAAGACAAAAACTTGAATACTGTATAAGGTAGGGGCTCAGCTAACCCTCAAGAAGCATTTCCATCAGTTGTACGCCTTATTGGGGGACGCTTGGTCAAAGGGTAAGAGTTGGCAAGAAGGAGAGCGGAGTTTAGGCCAGAGTATTTTTTTTAATACGGAGAGGGTAACCCGAGACTTTCAAGCAGAAAAAAAGTTGCTTTGTCGGTCTTCGAAGACCGAACATCTTTTCGTTATAACCGATATTTTGTTTCGTTATAACCGAAGGAAAACGTATGTAAAGAGATAGGATTTTGTCGGGACCGACATGTTATTTCGTTATAAGCGATATTTCTTCTTAACCGTTTTCGTTATAACCGGTTTCCACTGTAAACAGAAACCGCGTAAAATGAACCGTGTAATACATAGGAAAGATAAGAATGCGTTCCATATTAAAAAAAACTTCATTCTTATCGAACTCAATATATATATATATATATATTTATCGCTAATATATGAAAGGGTAATAAAGATAAAAACGAATGTTTCGAGTAACTATGATTTATTTCCGAAAATATTAAAGTATCACAAGCATTAGGAACTCTTAGCTTACAAAAATTACAGTCATCACAACCTTGATGCACTTTGAGTCACCAGATTAAATTTCTGACGTCCGCCGTAATGACTGAAAATATTTCTTAATTGTCTGCTGTCTGCTTATTCGTTGTCTTTCATTTAAACTTTGCGTGTACGGTGAGCTTTCATGGCTCGCCAACTGAACCGCTTTTTCGGCCATCAGGTTCTATACTTTTGATAGAATGAATTACTTTTTGAACCGTGGCTATAAAGCTCTAATCTGAGTTACGAACAGAGAAATGGACTTCTGTCTCATCTTTTTCCTCTTCTTCGCTGTGTCCTTAATTTAACTCAATGAGTTCGCTCATGATCACATCCTGATCATGGGATTTCAGGAGATTTTCGGTGCCATCAGCTTTTAAATCAATAAACCCTTCACCTCCGAATTTCTGTCCTAATGCTACTGTCTCAGGAAGTCATCATAGTCTGCAATGAACCGCAATCGCCTGTAAAGCTTCAAACGCAATCTGGCCAAATCTTTTTCCATCCAGCATTCATTATTGAGTGCTTTAGATCTTTTCATCCTTTTTTAATGTGTTTGTTGGCGTCGCGATGTTGTAATTACGCCAGAATTCACGGTTAACATGCATAACTCTTTCACATAATGCATCCAGTCTATTGCTACGCAACAGTAGGTTATTATTTCTATAAAATTGGGTAAACTGGCATCTAGTGGGAAATTACAAATTACATTAAAAAAAATTCAACTGCCCAAAAGTGAAATCGCATAAGACGAGATCGCGTAAATGGGGTTCACTGTATAGCAAGCGAACCGCACGTAAGAGAACCTTACATCTGCATTTGTCAGCGTTCGGAAATGTTTGGTTCTAGCGACGAATATAGAAACTGGGGTCGATTACGTCACCTAAGGATACACCAAAAATGAAACTTACCATGTGCCCTTACGTACGAAAGATTGCACGACAAGCCGGAGCGAGCTCGACTGCTCCGGCGATGTCTTTCTGTTAGAAGCGGCGACCTACGTTGCCACATTCGTTTTCCTAAGAACGATTCTAGTTTACGAGTAAGGAATTTGGCAATTCAAATGAACCACCTGTAGACTTATTCAGCGTACCGTATGTTATTGAATTGGAGTTCTATAGTATCATATTGTGATAAGGTCTGCGTCTTTGTAGCTCATTTTCTAAGTCACGCAAAATTACCTTTTTATCTCTCTCTCTTGTGACGTTAATTAATTAGTCACAAGTTGACCTCTCCTCGTTGGAAAAACTTCAAAGGCCTTCGACTCTCTTGGAAGGATAAAATCCGCCTGAACAACATCATCTGGCGATCTTGGCACGAACAATGTAAGATTACTGTTGCCCGTCTTCGACTCCCCGCTAACCCGCGCTTTACCTCCAACAATACCTCACCTTCCCCAGATCCCAACAATTCTCGTTTCGTAGCTTTTTCTTTCGTCTGTCTTTCGACATCCTTTTCTTCCGTTCCGCCTATCGTATATATATTTTCTTTTCTTTTATGTACTCTTGAAGTATTCATATCACCTGACTGTGTATGATAACGCTTGATTAGCGGTCGCGATTTTTTTGGGGAAGAGTTTGTTTTGTTTTCCACGCTTGCAAAGAGGATAGTTCACTCTGCCTTCCTATAAAAGGAGAGAAATGAAGCAAAAGCCGCCAAAAGCTTTGTCTCGAAATATTTAAATTAGTTGTTGCTAATACAAGTCGGTATGAATTACATTCGTGGCCTTAAATAGACAAAAGCTCACATCTCCGAAATGGAATCCCTTCAAGGGCTTGCGCTTGTCCTGGAAGGACAAGATTCGTCTCAATAACGTCATATGGAGATGTTGGCACCTCCAATGTAAGTTTTTTTATCCAACAAGTTTTACGTTTTGCGGCAAAAGGGGAGATTTTTTGACAAAAATCATACATATTTTTCATATGTCGAAGATGTCCTTTTTACCCATAAAATTCTATATTTTGAAGCTCACTAATCCTATAAGTACATTGGACGTACGTAAACTAATCTGAATATCTGTACTTTGTGACGTTTTGTTGGTAAAATACCTTTTACTTTCTTTTGTTACACAGTGTCATGTTTGAATGCAATGTAACTAGAAAAGTTTGTCCCTGACCCTGAATTTTTCGTTTGTCTTCTCCTTCCTGTCCATCTTCGTTCCCGCCACCTACGTGTTTTTCTCTTTCTAATCGCATTATTCACCCTTGTGCGGGTAATTAAGTTTGTTCACTAATGTATTGTAATGTGTTTTATAGTTGTACGTCGACAGAATACACAGATCTGCCAGTTTGCATCGCCGTTGGACGTTGACCAACACAATAAACCTGAAGTAAGTTTGAACTAAAGTCCTGTTCATTATTGTTCTGTATTTTCAAACAAAAACTTTGGTTCTAGGCGGTAGTATTGGAAGGAAAGTACTGGAAACGGCGTCTGGCGACTGTGACTGCGGAGTACAAAAAATGGCGTATCTTTTTCAAGAATAAACTCATGGGCCGCAGTGGGAGCAAGGACACCGACCTGGTACGCATGAACGAAGAACGTGTGAATGTTTGAATCCAGTCTTAATTTCCTCATTTTTTTTCTTATGTTTCCATATGAAAAGGGTACGAGTCATGAATTAGAAGCGTTGGATTGGTTTGGACCACGTTCGAACGGCTCGTATTCTAATTCCTCGTTTACGGTCGAAGATGACTTTTATATGGATTTCTCGGACACCTTATTTTCGTCTTTGACGTCGAATCAGCCTTTTCCCTTTCCCAATCCACGAGAAATAGGTAGATGGGTAACAAAAACGGAAATATTTAATACTTGGAGAACATGAGAAAAAAAAATCATGGAAAGCTCATTCCATAGAAACGAGGAAAAATAATAGAGATCTACCCAAAGAGGTGAATCTTGCTTTTGCTTGCAAGCAGAATTAGGATGCACGCGTCCGTAGCCCTTTTTAGCGTGTTGGCAGATTTTGTCCGTTTTATTCAAATTTTCAGTCCCCAAGTCAACGAATCTGGATTTACACTAGTTTTCGTGGAGAGCTCTAGTCCTATATCAGTATTCTTTAGTTTACACGATTTCGCACATTATCAAGCTGAATTAGTGTATATCAGTGACGAGGCAAAAAAAGATACAACAATGAAATCGAGGAGACGCGAACAATTGTGCCTAGCTGTTCACCACTTAACAGCATAGCTAGGTTTTAATCGTATTTTCTAAAGCTAAAAAAAAATTCCTACAGATGTCTTTTGTCCTGCCAGCGGTTTCTTCTCAGAATTATTAAGATGTACGCGGTCATTGTTGAATAAATGCACATCTGTGTAATTGACGTACGTAACGATGCAATCGGGCAAGCCTTAGGTACTGCTGCCGAATCGCGAATTGTATAGCAACGTAGTTGAAGTTTATTGTTTTGTACTTCCAAACACAAATTACGAGCACCTAGTATCTCGGAGTTTTCCGTGGAAGATCTTGTTGACGAAACACGCTTTTTTAAAACATTAAACAAGTGTTCCTACGCTAGGAGATGTAATTAAAATTCGTAAATTTCCCAAAGGTTTTCATGAATTGCTTCAGATGTAAAAAATCCATACATTTTCAAAAGGTTTCCATGAATTGCTTCGGAATGTAAACAGTCCGTAAAATAACCTAGGAGTTTCCTAGCGAATAACTCGGACAAAATATTAGTAGTGAACTTTTAGGTCTAAAAAATATATCACACGTCATTAGAAGAAACTCTGATCAAAAATATATTTGTCCCATAAATAGTGCTACCAATTCACACTCGAATAACGGAGTTCCGATTCACAATTTACTGCACTCCTAAAATGTATTTATTGGTGTATTCCTTTGTTAGCACGTGGAGTAAGTCTGGCCGACTTCATCCAACCGGGATTGGTGCAATTGCAGCCGAATTTGGACGACTTTATGGACACTTTCGAACCCCTGCAAGGTAAAGCTAACCATCCTTTTGTCGTTTGTGCATATTAATTTCCCGTACGAGCTACCAATAAAAGAATCATATTTCTTAGACTTGCTATCCGTACGTCTACCGCCGGTGGAAGAAGAATCGTCCGCGGTGGAGGATGCTTCGGGGGCCTTCAATTCGAACAACCTCCTGTCTCTCTCTAATTCCGCCCCGAATGGCAAAGATCCAGCGAATTCCATTGTGGCGGCTGCAGCGATGAGCGATAATTTTGCTACCACGATTGAATCTTACATGACTGTCGATGTCCCGCCCACCGATCCCCAGGGCATGTTCTTTAGCCAGGACCCCACGTCATCGAACGCCGAGTTACCGTCGTACGAGCCACTCGAAACCTCAACTCAGCTCACTTTATCTCAACTGTTAGTACAACAGCCGTCCCCTCAGCGACAGCAGCATCCGCTGTCACGCGACGTCGAGTCCATTCCACAACCTGTACTAGATTCGCCATTCCGCACCGATTTGGCTAACTGCGGCTACCTGTCCGCCCCGCCTCTTCCCCCGGGCCATACTTACGTAGACACCAGGGACGACGAGCTCAGCTCACGGCAAACTGCTCAGGAAATATTTGCCATGCCCAAAACGGCGCTCAAGACCCGAAGTCGCTCGAGGAGCGGATCGGCGGTAGGGACCGCCCCTTGTCCCCCGCCTTTGACGAATCGAGTCCACCTGTCGAGTAGTCAACCATCGTTAACTCCGATGGCTAATACCTTTGCTGGTACTAAAGCCAGTACTGCGTCAGGTACTGGTCGTGGAGGAGTGCGTAGTAAAACGAGTAGATCAACGCCTTCTACCTTGGTGGCCACAGCGGTGGCGAATGTTTCGTCGCTCCCGGCGTCGCCACGAGGTCCAGGACGAGGAGGAGGCGGAACCGGTGGATCGAGTCATGTCAGTAATGCGAATGGCTTAAGGATTGCTGTGCCAAATCAACCAGTTGCAACGATGGCGCCAACACACGTAGCAGTAGCGAACAGAACCACACCCCCTAGCCAGGATACCGCCTTAATGCAACTTCTAACTTCGGGTATGACAGTTACCAGAAGGAGTATGCGATAGAGCACAGTAATGAGCAGAAAAACTGTGCTTGCCAAATCACAGAGGTCTAATTAAGCGTCTTGAGGTTGATTTACTTTCATTAAGGGGCGAAAGAGCGTTACCAATCGGTTACGAAGTGAAAGGTCGACCGCGAATTTTGAAGGCGAATTTCGCCTTTTGATAAAAATATATGACTAACGTAGCTGAATTGGTTAGATGAGGAGAACAATAGTCCGTAACGGATAGCAACTATATTTTAAAAGGGCCACTTGACTCGTGAAGGCTACAGTGCACCCAAGCGTGGTATAGGGGAATCACATGCTAAACGGCGTGAGCGATTTCGCCCAAAACTTCTCAGTATTTCCTTAAACAGTCTCGACAGTAAAGTTTTGTATCATAATATCTAGTGCACAGATTTTCTTAAAAATGACCTTGGTAAATTAGTAAAATGCGACTTTTACCAATCAACCAACAGTTTTTGTCAGAAAAGCAATTTTAAACATTCGATTGAAAGGTGTAGTAGAGCCGCTTGTGAGTATTCTTTGAAAGAAAACGAAGTTCAAATCCGATATTTCGTTAAGGAGTTGTTACCTAGAAAATTTCAGGAAACTATTTAGGTGATAAATCTGAAAGTGACCGACGGATTTGAATTCCGTTTTTGCTCACAAATTAGGTAAACGGTGCTCTAGTGTACCTTGCGTTTGTTTATTTAACATGCTTTTTATTTTTAAAGTGCAAAAAAGTGGAGAATTCATTTGCTTTTTACAAATCGACTGCAAACTTTTTGGAGGAAAACTCGACGATTTGTACTAGATATTACAACGCAAAACTTCACTGCTGAGATTTTTTAATGAAATACTGAGTAATTTTGGCAAAATCGCTAACGCCGTTTAGCATGCAATTCCCCTATACCACGCTTAGGTGCACCGTAGCCTTAAAGAGGAAAAATGGTTTCACTGTCGAATAAATCAGCCTCGAGAGGCTTGATTAGACCTTAATAATTCCGCAATTAAAGTTTCTCGTTTTTTGTTTTTGTTTTTGCTCATTACTATATAGTACCCAGAAACAAAATGGCCCCAACAAAGTGTCCTATGCTAACGGCACGCCAGTGGGCAACAATGAAATTTCCGATGGGCAAAAGCCGTGCTGTGGCTCACGGAACGTTCGAAAAGGAAGAAGTTAGTCACCGCTCGCCCAACTGTCGTGGCGTTAGCATAGGGACTTTGACTGGAGCCGGTTTTATGGGAAGTACTGAGAATTTTGGAGAATAAGATGAGCGTACGGGCCATGTGTTGACGACCGTTACTTTGGTTCGACACAGTAATGTTCCGCGGGCAGCAAATGGCAGAATAACAGAGTTGTAATAGCATTGGGCTTGGTTTTATTGTAAGTTGTGTTTTGTAAGAGTTGTCTTAACCGTCTTGGATATGTTTCTTACTGCCAGACCGTACTTCAAGCACATCGTATGTTACGCGCACACCCGTTTCACCCGCAGCGGCAGCACCTGCGCATACCAGAGCGGTTACGCCGTCTTCTAGCTCCTCGTCGTCCTCTTCTACTCATACTCATCTTGATACCGGTGGCCTTAATCTGTTGGCTGACGTGGGGCTTGGGCCTTTCAAACTTGGAGACGAAACCTCAGCCAATAGTGGCAAAAACAGTCACAACGCCCCTACAACACCCACCACGCCAACACCGCCTCTTTCCACCACGCACCCAAAACCTTTCCGCCCCAGAGGGGAACACGAAAGAGGACAATATAAAGTAAGTGACGCTGACGGGAGAATTAACACCTGTCTTCATTTCTAAGAGAGATGTTTATAACTGACACAAGATTCTTCCAGGTTATTAAGGCGACGGTGCACCTTAAGCGTGCAATAGGGGAATCACATGCTAAACGGCGTCAGCGATTTTGGCAGAACTACGCAGTATTTCATTAAACAATCCCGACAGTAAAGCTTTGGATTGTAATATCTAGTGCACATGGTCGAGTTTTTCTTTGAAAAGTATTTAGTCAATTTGTAAAAAGCTAATCAAATTTCATTTTTTGGGGGAAAAAAGCGTTTTTAAATATACGACCTCAGGATGCACCAAAGCACCGCTCACCTAATTTATAAGAGAAAATGCAATTTAAATCCGTTGATAAGTTTTGGATTGATGACCTAATTAGTTTTCTGAAATTTCCTAGCCGACAACTCCAAATTAAATGTCGGACTTGAATTCCGTTCTCGTTAAAGAGTACTTCCAAATGGCTTCAGTGAACCTTGCGATCAGATGTTGGGCAAAATACGTTTTGCAAGAAAAAAATACATTTGAATCGCTTTTTATAAATTATCAACGGAATTTTTAAAGAAAATCTCGACGATGTGCACTGAATATTACGATTCAAAACTTTACTGTCGAGATTGTTTAAGGAAATACTGACTCGTTTATGCAAAATCGCTGACGCCATTTAGCACCGATTTTGGACCGTCCACTCAAATGTTTCTCAAAGTAATCTTGACAGTAAAGTTGTAATTGATAATCCCTAGAATCGTACAAAGACATATATTTTTGAAAAGGCAATTTAATTTACAACTGTTCAAGGAATTTTGTTTGCTTTTTTCCAAAATTCTGAATTTCGCAAGAAATTCTTCATGTTAGATTCTAGGTATTATTAGTGTTAAAAGTTTAGCCGAATTATTATCTAAAAATATGTAACAGTTATGGAAAAATCGTCCACGCAACTTTCTCGTTTCTCCCATTCAGTCAATGTAAAATAAGAGAAAGGGTATATAGTGGCCTTAAGTGTTGTAAATTGTTAATTATTTCTTTTGGGAAAATATTCTGACAAGATTATTTTAACAGACACGATACATTCGAGCTTTCTTGAAGTGTAAAGGAAGATTTAAGGAATAATTCCCTTTCTTTGCCTTACAGGAACATCGTCGGGTTTGCCACATCAACGCCGAGCAGAAACGTCGTTGTAATATCAAAAATGGGTTCGACACGCTGCACAGTTTGTTACCAGGGTTGGGCGGCACCGGCAGCGGGTCTGGTTCGAGCCACTCTCCGTCTCACTCAAAGGTTAGCGAGGTGAGAGTGTTATGGGCACTTCTTGGGAACTGCCATTTCTCAGTCAAATATACAAATATATATCTGTTGCCAAAGCTTTTCTTTCCCTTTTGAGGGATGACCACTTTGGTTGCCTGAATTTATGAACTAATGTGTTGCCTTTCGGGGTTTACTGCACTGTTTAGGTGAGTAAAGCAGCTTTGTTGCAACGGGGCGCCGAATATATCCGACAACTGAAAACCGAACGCCTGCAACAAACCGAAGAAATGGAGCAGCTGCGCCAGTGCATCGAAAGTTTGAACGGAGCCATCAGGTCAGTCGTAAAATCTCCATCACGCGTGTCTTAACTCTGTTTTATATTTATAGTGGTTGCCAAGCCCAGTTACCCGCGACAGGAGCGCCAGTTTCACGCCAGCGTTCGTCTCGCATTAAAGAAATGTTCGAAGAATGGGTCCGCATGCGGACTTTACAGAATTGGAAATTCTGGATCGTATCCTTTTTTCAGAAAAAGAAGAAGAAAAAGAGAGAGAGAAAAAAAGAACAAAGCTCATCAGTTTTACGAGCTTAGTCATGTAGGGTACTCTCAAAGAGAAGTTCTGAGTACCGAGCGTTCAGTTGCTGGGAAATGTGAATTAGATAATGATCCTTAACTCTTGGTCACAGTTTAGTTTGCTCATTCAACCTCTGCTGGATACATACGTGGCGACGGTATCTACAGCTAGCCTCGATGATTTGTGCCGCACCGTACTACAGTGGGTAGAACAGCACTGTTCACTGGTGGCTTTACGTCCAGGTATTCGTCTCTCATGAATAAAATAAAAATAAATAAATAAGAATGTATTTTTTGCGTAATAAGAAAAAAAAATGTTGCGTGAGCTTTGATTTCTTATCGATTTATTTTTTATTTTTCAGCCGTGCTTTCATCCTTGCGCCATTTAAGCACAAGTACGGATATTCTAACTGATCCTTCCCGCCTTCCTGCTCAGGCCGCACAAGCTGTATGTAAAGGCGAGCAACCCAGTCAGACACTCCATTAGGCCAACACTATAGAAACAGCAAAAAAAGAAGAAAGAACGATACAGAAGGAACATTGATGACTATCTTTTTACTTTTTTTATATATATAATATCGAGTAGTCGTTGGTGTAACTTGATTTTTGTGCCTAACACCACCAGCGTTGTTTTTTTGGTGCGTTTCTTTTGCATTTAAAATTGTGTTGGGTTCAATTTCAAACGATTTTTCATTTGGTTGTTGCCCATCATGTGATTGATGAAGAGACGGGGCAACAGATAGTTTCAAGAGCATTTCTCTTCAAGTGTGGACATTTTTGAAGCGGATAGTAGCCTAGAGACAAGCGGTATTGGTTAGTTGTTTCTCGTTTTACTTAACTTGCGGGAAACAAGATGAATCCCCAGAAGGACCTTGTAACGTACAAAGGGCTGACACACTCCACAATGTCGCACAACGAGAGAAAAAAATTGCGTGTGTGTGCCTTAGTGAGGTTTCAGCCCCTTTCACAAAAGACAAAAAATCTGGTTTAAGCAGAAGAAGTGTGCAAAAATTTGGGTTTAGAATCAGGGATTTAAAAAAATGGCGGCCGTGGGGCCATTTTACCACGTGGCACGCTGCCCAGCCATTTTGTTTCATGGTAGTTTATAAATAACAGAAACCTTATTAGCAACCGAAAAGTTGAGTCGATGTAGGAGGAGTTCTTGTTATTTTTTTTTACAGTTTTTGTTTGTAAAAGGAGAATGGAAAAAGACTCAGCTATGTCTTAGTTAAGACGCCTCATGATATAAATGTCGAGTTTTACGCAAAAAAAATATACTATTATGGCCGTATGGGCTCGACTCGAATGGCTTGGTGAGGTTTCAAACTTGTACAACAAAGAAAATATGATTTAAATATATGCAATCAAAATTGATGGAAGTAAGTGTGCACCTCCTATACCGACCATTTTATCGATCGGTAAGTTCTTGCCTCCAAGATGAACGGGAGCGAACGAGGCTTGGTCTCCCATTTCAGTTCTTTACTATATTTAGTCTTCATACATGTTATATGGCCCACGTACAACGCGATAAAAGTACGAGTGATGTAGAGTGCGAGTCTGGCTCACTGCGTCATAATGTTGAACTGCTGTGGTGGCATGCGAAACAATGAAATTTCGACGGATTTCTTAGGTGACGCCGCCTACTGGGTATTGTACGTCGAATAAGCATTGCAACGTGTTTTGTGCCTTGCCCTTTGGACAATGGACGCCCAATTATGATAATTATACAAAGGAGACCTTGGGAAGTAATGCGTGAAAGATTTCTTACGCCCAGTTAAAATTTCATTAAGACGACTATGTACAAATGGAACAAACTAAACGGATCTGGCGACAGACCCCCACGTACACGTCACAGCAGTCAGTTTGTACTTGGCTTCTTTTTCTCTTCAAGAATAATAACGACTATCGCAAAACGTACTTGAACATCTGGATGTTTTCTCTTCCATAGCTTAATACTATAAACTTTGTTTTAATTGCTGAAAAGCAATGCGTCGTCGGTATTGCGCGTTACGCGCTTATTAAGTTATCTCTCGGTAAAGTTTCCCGTTCGTCTTTCTGGGATGTCGTATAAAGCATACAACTCAAAGTATTGTAAGAAGGCACACGAGCGTTATACGAAGTCTTGGCTTCATATTGGGGATAGGAAAACCTGCGAGATGCGTCTGGAGTTGCTGTTGGCATGCGCACGTCCACTTCAGGTCAATAGTTTGGGAAGCCACGCTTCGCCTAGAAAGGCTTCCCAGCGTTCTGCTGTACGTCGGGAGTCCGCCGTACAGTGTGGGTACGAAGCGTTGCTTTGTTTGTGTTCGTCCTCTTTGTCCGTACATTTCATAACAGTTCAGTTAAAACAAAAGGACCGTCAACTCTGGAGGAAGGAACCCTTATCTAAGGGAAAAATTCGTTGTGGTTGGTTAATCGTCCGTCGAATTGTTACGACGGAAACAAAAGGGTCTAGTTACGGACGGAAACTCTACGCAAAGGTACGCCCCACATTTTTTGGCCGATAAAACTGCTCTGGTATTGTCAGTATTGAAACATTCGTTCGGGTAAAATTGACCTGCTAACAGCGTAGATCGAAGTATAAAAACAAAAAATTGGTTTCATGACATACGTCTGTGTTCTTGTGGGCTGGAAATAGATTCGGAGAGCGCGGAAGACCGGAAGACCAGTATGGATACGAGGGATTACATTGGATTTGCCACGTTGCCTGAACAAGTGCACCGGAAATCTGTGAAGAAAGGCTTCGAGTTCACGTTAATGGTCGCAGGAGATTCTGGACTCGGGAAATCCACGCTCATCAACAGTTTGTTCCTCACGGATTTGTACAGCGATCGCGTAATTGCTCCTGTGCTAGGTAAAATTTTTGCGCGACGAACTTGCTAATAAGATCGTTAACTAGCCCGTTCCGTCATTGTTTTCATTAGAGCGCCTTGAAAAGACTACGGGCATTGAAGAACGGACAGTGGAAATCGAAGAAAGGGGCGTCAAGTTAAGATTGACTGTTGTTGATACGCCAGGTTAGTTTCAAAAAGTTTCCGACGTTGTGTATATGCTATGCTAATCTACTTATCGTTGGAATGATTTAAACAGACATCCTGCGTAAGGGAGTGTCCACAACTCTTTCCTCCTTTTTAGAATGGAGAGCGTAAAAAGGAAGGAGGAAGAAGCTTAAAGTTCGTTGTCGTTATAACACCAACGAAGAATTTGACACAGTATTTAGTCACGTCGGTTCAGAGCAGCCGCGAGTATTGTTGCGCGCGATTTTATCACAAACTTCCCGGATAGAGAATTAATACTTACTAAATTAATAGAAGCTAGAAAGTTAATACTCATTAAATTAATTAAAGCTAGAAAACGAATACTTATTAAATTAATAGAAATTAGAAAATTAATACTTAGTAAATTAAAAGCTAGAAACTTAATACGTATTAAATTAATAGAAGCTAGAAACTTAATGTTTACTCAAGCAATAGAAGCTAGAATATTCATACGTATTAAATTAATAATATTTGTAATACAAATTATTAGTAGAAAACGTATATATAGCACCCAGTGGCGTAACCAGGATTTCATTTCGGGGGGGGGGGGGGGGTTAATATGCAATTTTTTTGGACACTTGGTCATTCTCCTATCTTCCCCATTATAAAATAAAAATTTCGGGGGGGGGTCGAACCCCCCCCCCCCCTAAATACGCCCCTGAAAGCACCCAATCGAAAGATAATGCGCACTGAATGTTTTGGTCATTCAAACGAAATCACCTAACCGTACAAGAAAGAACTCATCCTAGGAAAGATTTTTCTCTATATGAAAGGAACTTGTGTAAACTGTATCAGCTAGACACAAATTAAAAATCAGTGGTGAACAGTCGTTGCTACGCGAAGAAAAGACTAACTTCTTGTGTGCTTCATTTCATCGTCGAAACACTCACCATTTAATATCATTATTCATTTTCCACCATATGGAAAATTAATGTAAATTTTAATATAAGTTTCCAAAATATATGTGAAGGTAAACGCAGTTTAAAAAAAAGTTTCCAAGCCTGATTATAACGTATAATGACTTCCTTAAAAAACACATATTTGAGTTATAACCATATTTTACATTTGAAAAGTAATTGTAAGTAATATAACTGGTCTTTTTTCCTAAATTACTTCCAGACGTGAATGCTACATTACTGTGCTATAGTGAGGAAAGATATAGTAAAGGTTCATAATAGATAAGGGAAGATGATCATACATTAATATAGTTCGTCCCCAGAACTACCGAACAGAGAAAAAAATGTTCAAATTTTTGGCGTTTCAGGTTTCGGTGATTCGCTCCAAAGCGAAGGGACTTGCCAAGCACTATCGGACTACATCGACGCCCAATTTCGGCATTATTTTACGGCGGAAAGCGGACTCCACCGAAAGGCCATCCAAGACCGGCGCGTAAATGCTTGCTTGTATTTCATCCCTCCTTACGGTCACGGGTATTATTTCCCCTCTTCTTTCCTGTATTTAGGCCTTGGAAAGGTGAAGTCTAACGTGTTATCAATGTTTCCCTTGACAGGCTTCGTCAGTTGGATGCAGAAGTAATGCTGCGCTTGCACCGGAAGGTGAACTTGGTCCCCATTATAGCCAAAGCTGACACACTTACACCTGTAGAACTTGCGCGATTGAAGAGACAGGTGTTAGCAGACCTTGAACACTATCGCATCCAGGTGTATCAGTTACCCGAATGCGATTCGGAAGAAGATGAGGATTTCTTACACCAAGATCGGGAATTGAAAGCTGCGTTGCCTTTTGCTATTGTCGCGTCTACACAGACGTTTGAAATTGCAGGAAAGACGATACGTGGAAGACAGTATCCATGGGGTATTGTTGAAGGTTCGTGTTTTAATTTTCTCCATTTTTATCGTCGCTGGTTGAGTTTTCCTTTTTTTAAGTATTTTTTAAATATTTTTAATATTTAATTATGATATGTTTAATATTATTTATATTTTTTAATATTTTTAATATTTGTTAAGGAGCGACTGATCAACGTTCTTTTCTTAGTTGATAACGAACTTCATAGCGACTTTGTCAAATTACGGACGATGCTCATCTCGACGCATATGGCGGATCTCAAAGAAATCACCAACGACCATTATGAACAGTTCCGGGCACAATGTATCGCCCATATTTCACAGCAAGCTATCAAAGAGCGAGGGTACGTGAAAGAATATCAGAGCCTCTTATAAAAGTGTCGGCTTTCATGGGTGTTTTTTTCTCCTATAGAAAGCTGAAACGGGATTCCATGAATGTCGAGTGCGGTACAACAGACGCTCTGCTGCAAGAGAAAGAGGAAGAAGTAAATTATTTTAAGTTTTTTTTCTATGCGAATCGGGCAATTGGTAGAATAACAATGTATGCTCATGTAATTGTTTTGTTCGCAGATAAGACGAATGCAGGACATGTTAACAGCTATGCAGCAACAATTAGCTCAAGCTCAGTTGAATCAAAGTACAAGTTCGACGCCAAACAGTCCCAGTATGGTGCGAGTGTAATGGCAGTGCAGAGTCTCTTTTTTCACTTTATTGTTCGCAAGGTGTACTGTGACATCTTTTCTCGCTTTGTTGTACATTCTTTATACTTCTACTTTTCAAATCTCGCTCCTCTATTCCCCATTCTTTGTTATGTTAGGTTATGACGAGAATACATCTGAATAGGAAAAACACTGTTTAAACTAAGGCATTATTCGAATATGCTCCAGTTTGCTTTAAATCAAAGTAATCTACAGCCGTTGAAGGGCCAAAGTTTTCATTAAAAATGTTTCCTGAGAAATAATTAGATATTTTAATGGGAATAATTATTCCGTAATGGTTTGAGCAAAATTGGAATTTTCTGAATGACGATAGTCGCTAAATATTGTCAGGATTTTTCCAGTTTTTTTTATCAAGTCAGGAAGTCAAGTTGGTTGAAGTTCCTCAATTTCGATGCCTCGCCCATTGGGCGGGGTGTAAATTAGCGCGAATTAAAAGCCTGTCCAGGAAGTATTGCATTCAGTCAGAGTATACTGTGAATATTTACTCTGAATATACATTCTGTGCATTCAGTAGTTAATATAACTACGATTCAAAACCATTACAAAAATTCTAACATTGTGTGTTAACAAATAAAAATGAAAATACACCAACCATGATACGTATAACGGCGTATGTAAAGTTCAGGTCCAGTAAAGACTGAATCTCCACAGGAAAGTAACTGAAGACATCACTCACAAGAAAAGTATGTACCACGACAGTTGTTATTGTCGGAAGTTTTCATAATCTGGCTTATCAAAATCGGAGTTATACTGTAGTGTAATATAAGCCACCCAGCGTAAGCAATAGCTTATCTCCAAGGTTTTAACGAAATATTTCAAGAATTTTAAACCTGTGTCATGGGAAAAGTATAATGCGGATAAAAGCCTCCCATTTTGACCAGTTTACGCATCTTATTCGCCTTTTCCGTGTTGAAATCCGTTATTCCGTTCGCTCATCCATACTGTAGCCTATTTTCCCCTGCAGCGAGCCGACGGGGTGGCCCGAACGGACCCACAGGCCCGAACCGCACCGCAGGTGAGCCAGTAGGCGGGACAAGCGAACGACAGAACGGTCAGTCTATCTGATTCTGATATCAGACGCGGTTGTGTTGTGCTTTTGTTTTGACTTTCACTTTCGCCATCCGTCTTGATAGTGAAGTTTATTGTTATCTTCACCCATTCTTACTCAACTGTGCAATATGGTTACTGTAATTTTCTGTTAGTTGTGATCCAAGTTGTCCATGCTCCATTGTTCTCCGAACAACAACAAAGTAAGTCAACAAGTAACATGGCTGGGTGAGAGATGATTCAATACACGGACAATCCAATACACGGCAACTTTTATAAGTTAAATCGGAAAATATAAGGCTTTCTATATTTAAAAAAGTTTCCAAAGTTGTAGGTCTACAATAAAGCTAATCTAAAATCACATTTGTTAACTGATTCTTGCATTTTTATAGATAAACATAGATGTTAACTACGCATTGTAATGGCTTTTTAAATCCGTCTTCATTAAGCTTGGCGTTGTTCACATACTTGCTTTCATAGTGTTGATAATTGTTGCTGTCATTGATCGTTATATAACGATGTATAAGCAATTTATAAAAATAATGAATAAATATAGTATATTATGCAGATATAGTGTAGACAAACTAAAAAAAAGTTGCCGTGTATTGAATTGTCCGTGTATTGAATCAGTCAGTCCCCACATGGCTTACTTGTGTTACACGTTGCTGACTTTTAGGCTTAGCTATTTAGCCTTGTTTTAACTCTCTTGTGGATTGACACAAAATGTTTTAAATATCTTTCAAGAGTTTTTGATGCAACTTTGGTTTATTTATCAACAGATGTCTACGCTCACAGAGTTCTCCAGAGCTTCTCTAGAGAAGTTAAAATTCTCCAGCCATGATTTGCCATCTGCTTGGGAGGAAGATGTGCGGTCCAACCTGGCAAAACATAAAGAACGCATTGTTACTTTAAAACAAGAACTGGAGAAGGAAGAACACTATGTGCAATACTTGGAAACGTTGTTAGGGGATTTGGAACTCCATAAACAAAGCCAAAAAGAAGAGCTGGCCACAGAAAATCACGGTTTGCCAACAAAACCTGAAGCCCACAATGCGGAAACTGACGTTGAGAAAGCTGGTGACGATCGTGCGGGCTTTGTGACGGTTATAACGATAAGTGAATCGGAAAAGAAAAAGGAAAGTGAGGTCAGTCCCGAAAAGAGCGCTGAAAAAGAAGAAGTAGAAAGTAAAGACATTATTGAGGCTACTCCTGATCCAGTACCGACCAACCATGAAGACAACGTAAATAAAGTCCGGCCGCGTGCGCCCCCGCCGCCCCCACCCAAACATTTCAAGAGACAAACATCCGAAGACGTCGTCTCAGCTGTAGAATGGACTAAGCAACAGATACAGCACATTGGAAATGGTGTAGTGCCGACAGATACCAAGGAAACGAAGAACCGCAGATCGTCCACGGGACCGGTGCGTTCATTGTCCCAGAATTATGAAAATATTCGGACGCAACAATCACCGCGGAATTATGAAAACGTGGTCACGTTTCCGCCGAAGCGCATTCATTCGGTTGATTTGCCCATCACTGACTTGGACAACAAGAAGTAAGTGTTGATACGCCATACAACTTTTTCTGACGTCATTAACTGTCGCAATTGCTACCAGGGGGAAAAGCCCAACCTTGGTGACGGATCTCGATGAGCACGCGTCCGGTCGGAAAAGAAGTGATAGCGAGGATTCCGAAAGGCGGCGAAGTTATGAAAATCTAGATCGGCTTTCTGAGCCTGGCAAATCTCAAGGATCAGGGTCAGATCCGCTGGGTAAGACGTACTTTTCGCTTTCTTTGAAACTAGATTTGATTCAGTTTTGATTCTGATATAAATTACTGTTGTAAACATGTCCTCGATAGTATAGTGGTCAGTATCCCCGCCTGTCACGCGGGAGACCGGTGTTCGATTCCCCGTCGGGGAGGTATGTTTTTTATTAACGCTGGTAAAAAGTTATAGATTGATAACGGAAATCTTCAGTGAATTTTAAATAGGGGGATTTTACATTGTTCTGGTTTTAAGTCCATTAGAGCAAAAAGTACATGACAAACAGGTCCTCGATAGTATAGTGGTGAGTATCCCCGCCTGTCACGCGGGAGACCGGGGTTCGATTCCCCGTCGGGGAGATTTTTTTCCATCTTTTTTATCTTGCTCATCATGAGGTATACCTAAGCGGCTCGCCAAAGAGTGGTACTGTAAACAAGTCCTCGATAGTATAGTGGTGAGTATCCCCGCCTGTCACGCGGGAGACCGGGGTTCGATTCCCCGTCGGGGAGAATTTTTTCCTCTTTTATATGCTGCTCATCGTGAGCTCTACTTAATTACTTCGCCAAAGAGTGGGTGTGAAAATGTGTCCTCGATAGTATAGTGGTGAGTATCCCCGCCTGTCACGCGGGAGACCGGGGTTCGATTCCCCGTCGGGGAGGTTTTTTCCCCAATGTTTTTACGTCAAAGAATTATAGCTGTTTGCTTTAGTTTGTAGTTTAGATGATAAAGTGTTTATGCATCTTCAAGTCGCGTAAAAAAATAACCAGGTATATGATGTACTACAGTACTCTCCAAAAAAAACGACACATACAAAATGCCCTATACGAGCTTCCCACAAATTCCGTCGGCCAAAGCAACAATGAATTTGAATTAATAGTTGGTGCTACGGACAAATAACAAGACCATCTCATCATCAAACGTTTGTTGAAAAACGTCTTACAAATTCTTAATTGTCAAAATGTGAAATCTAAGATAGCACCGGTATATAATTTTTGTGAATATTATCTGGAACTCCAATATCGCGGGCTCAGACGAGTCATTCGTGGGTTGGTTTCGCACGGCATGTTATCCGCACGGCACGGATAGGGCATTTTGTATGTGTCGTTTTTTTGGAGAGTACTGTACAGTACTCGGCACATAAAACGACCCAAACAAACCGTCGGGTGCCTAACGGCCCGGCAGTTGCGCAAGTGGTGTCCCACTTTTCCGTCGTGCGAACGTTTTTGACCCGCAACAAGGCTTCCTTCCAGTGGCGTGGGACGTTAGCAATAGGACAGTTTGTTTGGGTCGTTTTATGTGCCGAGTAGGCCTACTGGACAGTTTGCCACCATTGTTTTAAATGGAAAATTGTCACATTGAAGTTAAATTTACTCATAGACCCTATTTCGAAGGAAGAACGTTATATTTCTTCTGTACTCCAAAGCAAATAATTTTTAACAAAGTAAACGTGGCTATATGAATACTGAGGGGGTTGAAGATTTTTCAGAGTAAGGAAGATATACGACGTTAGAAGAATTAATAACGTCTGCAATCTGTCAAGTTGGACGTGATCTACAATGAGTTGATGTGTATTATCGGGCCAAAAGTAATAAGAAATGGACATAGCCGGAATAAGTATTCTAAAAACGAGAGTATTATCATGTCCTCGATAGTATAGTGGTGAGTATCCCCGCCTGTCACGCGGGAGACCGGGGTTCGATTCCCCGTCGGGGAGAAATTTTTACACAGGAAAGCATAAAATAATTGATGGTTCTTTTTATTAACTAATCGTCATTTACATATTACTTTATGTACGAGAAATTGGCGCTTCTAAAAGCAGTTTTCACCAGACATACATGCAGTTTTTATTTAAAATATGCAGTAAAACTGGCATATGGTTCGGCGTAGGGCATTCGTCATTCATACGGCAATCAGCAAAATTTCACGTCCTCAAGAGACAAACGAGAAATTCACATATTTTTTTGTCTTTTATTAGCCATTTCCAGTCTTTGATTCTTCCCTTATTTTTACCAAACTTTTGTTCTTTCTCTTAATTAACATATGCGGCAGTCAAATAGAACCACGACTTACAATAACTCGCTAACAAATGCCACATGAGCCAGAATTATTTTGTGGATTTCTGGGAATATCATGGAAATCACGGTTTCGCGCAATCGTAATTTTTTACCTGCCCTAATAATGAGCCCAACCGATCCAATCTGAGCCATCGTGAACTGTAAACCGAAGTTCACTGTATTTTTTTACATATCGTACGAAAATCTAATCAGATTTTGGCGCAGCTCGATTTCAGTTGTGTAATAAAATGTGTCTTGAACAGGTCCTCGATAGTATAGTGGTGAGTATCCCCGCCTGTCACGCGGGAGACCGGGGTTCGATTCCCCGTCGGGGAGATTTTTTCTGTTTTTTATTTCTTATTATATGTTTTTATTTTATTATCAAAGAAAGATAGCTACTTGCTTTAATTTCTAGTATTCCTGATAAGTTTATCTATTCATTATCAATTTTTAAGCCTCTTAAAAATTAACCAGATATACGGTGTATATTACTTATGTGACTGTGTGTACAATGTCACTAATTTATGTGTATTTAAAGGTACGAGCGGCAAAGTGCGCGTGCAGGATTTGGTGCAGAAGCTGCAAAACGCCCCCTTTCGGCCGACTACAGCTCCTAGTGCTTCACTGGTTGGCTTTCCGCCAGCGCCAACCCATTTTTCAGTGCCTCCGAGAGACCAGTATCCCACCCTCCCTTCTACTGCTTCCCTTGAGACGGCCATAAACGAACCGTTGTACGATTCTGTACCTCTTGAACCGGGACTTACGTCAACAGGATCCACTTCAACCTTGTTGTCCAATTCGTCGTCGTCTTCCGTCCGGTCGGAAACGCTGAAGAGCAGCGGGAGCGACAAAAGTGGGCGGTTTGCACCGAATTACGAAAATATGTCCTGGGGTGATGTGACGTCCGAAGAAGACGAGGAATTTACGTTTTACCGCGGAAGTTCCATCGACGAAGATCGGCCGAAAGAACTCGATTCGGGTAATTTACCTTAAAAAAAATGCGCGGTGAAAAAGACATTTTTGAGGTTATTTTGTCGTTTGGCATAGGAGTATTTGGTTCATCGGTGGAATCCTTGTCTGGCCCGGTGACAGGATCGTCGCCGACGAGAATGATGATCGCTCAGAATGTTTTGGAGAGTGAAGTGTCCTATCTGGAGTGTTTGTCCGTTCTTTTGCAATATAAGAAAGCACTCCTAGCCACACTGACAACCTCGCAGCCGTTGCTCAGTCAAGATGACTTTTCTGTGATCTTTTTCAAAGTGGGCGAGCTTCAACAGCTTCACAGTCAATTTGCCAACAATCTAAAGGAAGCTTTGGACCAAGGAGGGGCCAACATTGGCGAAGCTTTTCATCAATGGGTAATGTGGCACTTTTGTCGTTATTATTTTTTGTCATTTAAGGACTTATTTCTATCATTTTTAAAGTAACAATAATAAGTATAATAATGCACTTATTTCTATAATTTTAAAAGTAATAATTGTAATTATAATAATGCACTTATTTCTAATTTTAAAGTAATAATAATAATAATACTAATGCTCTTATTTATAATCTTTAAAATAATAATATGTATCATATTGCACCTATTTATATAATTGTTGTAGTGAGCTATTTTAGTAACAATATCTTGGCGATCTTTTCCTTTCCTTTACTGCAGTCGAATGGACTATCATTGTACAGTAGTTTTCTTCAAAATTATACCCGAGCGTTGCAAACGGTCCGCAAGTGCGCGCAACAGTCGGTCGCCTTTGCTGACGTCACCGCTGCGATTCCTTTAAAGTGTCTTCAAGGCCAAGCCATGTCCATGGAAGATTTGTTACATAAGCCTGTTGCCCGCATTCAACGCCAAATGGCACTTTTGAACGTAAAAGAATAATTAAAAAAACACTTAAAAATGAAGTCTGGAAGTGCAAATCCAACTAATGCTTATTACATTTTTTTTAGGACTTGATTCAGCAAACGTCCGAAGGGGATCCGGACCGACGGTTACTAGAAAGTGCTCTTCAATGCACCAAATCATTTTTGCAGCAAGTGAGTGCAGTCCAGGTGCAGGCGCTTTTCCCCGTAAGTTTGACCCCTGGCGAGCTTTTCGCGAAGCTTGCGCAGTTTTCCAGTAGAGTTGCCGCGCGTAGTGCTAGATCGTTGTATAAGACGACTGTTTGAGAATCTTGTACTCAAAATGGAGGCGTCTACCCGAAAGGGATTGGGAAGGCACAACACGCCCCTGTCAGCAAACGCACCTCTACTGGAATTATAACAACTTCACGTAGTCTAACTTGCACAGTTCTTTTGCACGCTATTGCTTGATAACCCCAAAGCGCATGATAGCGGCTGATAATTTTCACCCATGCGAGACCGAAAGGAAGATACTAATTGAAAACACAGATAATACTCAATAATTAGCCCTCACTTAATGAATAATGTGGAAATTATAGGCTACTCAGCGAAATCAGCGTCATTTGGTCAAAGAAGGACACCTCGTGGAAGCGACGGAAAGTAACCGGAAACTGCGACATTTGTTTTTGTTCAACGACATAGTAGTTTGTGCCAAATATAAGGTAAACGCGATTATATTTTGATTTCTATGTTGTGATGGTTTTACTGATTAGATGGCGTCCAAGGGCAAGTTTGTTTATGAAATTAAATGGTTCTTGCCTTTGGCGGAAGTGCAAGCCCAAGTCGAAGAATTCCGGGGAACTCAGAGAGAACGCGACAAGCCTAGCGTTTCGGAAATCACGCATTTGATGGCGCTGCGATCGCAAGCGGCAGCGGTTCGCGAACAAGTCCATAAACAATCGCTCAAAGAAGAATCGGCACGAACAGTAAAGTTTTCTAGAAGATTTTCAGAAGGCGGTTTGAGTTTCTAATTATTTGCCTTTGTTGCCTGGGTAGAAATTGTTAAACAGCGGCGAAAAGCAGAGGAAGAAATTGGCGGGTTTGGAAGCTCAATTAATGTTAGCGTCCCCTAATTTACCGTTCCGGCTTATCCATCGCTCTAATAACAAGCATCCTTACATTTTCTACTTATCTTCCGAATTCGAGAGATCTCAGTGGATTGAAGCCATCCAAGCCGTCCAAGTGAGGATTTCTTTTCATGAGATTTTTTTTGCATTTGCATTTGCTCCTGCTCCTGAACGTCTTTCTTTGCATGGGTTAATTGCTTCTCTTTACTAGTCGTCGTTGTTACCGGGGCCGTATGTGCCGCCATCGCAGGATGAAGTGGAGTCTTACGTCCGAGCGTTGAAGCGGCAGGTGGCGCCACCAAAGATGTCACCAAGTGGCACTGTGATGAGCGGCGACCTCCATATCACGATTCACTCCTTGGCAGGGTTACCTCAGTCAGCCGATACGTATATTACCATAGAAGTAGATTCCTACGGCCATTTCTTCCGGCAAGCCAAAACCAAAATGATTGTTGGATCCGCGATACCCAGATGGGGCGAAGAATTTGCGCTCGAGCTAGAAGGCAGTCGAGGTCTCAGGTTGCTTGCGTATGAAGATACGCCCCAAGGAACGAGCGTCCTCTTAGGCCGAGCGGAAATTCAAGTAATTGCGCCGTTTCAATATCTTAAGGCCACTCCATACCCCTTCTCTAATTTTACGTTGACTGAAGGGGAGAAACGATAAAATTGCGTTGACGATTTTTTCGATAATTGTTGCGTATTTTTTCGATAATTTTTCTACCAAAATTTTTACATTAATACGACCTAGAACTGACGTGGAGAAATTTTCCAAATTCAGAATTTGGGGAAATACAAACAAATATTTTTTTAAATTATTATTTCAAAACCATGGTAGGCATATTGACGGTTACATTTATTGCAAAACACAATCTTTTTCAATACGTTTTCACGAGGATGGGAAAGAAGGGAATTTTTTCGGCCAATAAACTATATTTACCTTTTTTTCCCAAGATATCTCTTCGGAAGATTCTAGGGTTTATCAATTAAAACTTTCCTGACAAGATTACTTCGACAAACATTGAATGGAAAATGCAAAATCGTCCTCGCAAGTTTTAGTTTGGGGATTTTTAGGTGAAACTAAAAAAAATTAATTGCGTTTCCTTTTGTGTGATTTGTTTAGTTGTCTCGGCAATGGTTACAATCCCTAACGAATCCACAGGCGGTCAAGTTAGAAGGTCCTTTTCAGAACTTAGCGTTGTCACTGTCCTTGCGCTTTATGCCGTCCGAAATGACGTTAAGAAGAACACCCACCAAAGGCGTATTATTTGGAGCGCGTATTGAAGTCGTTTGCTTGAGAGAAAGGCGCCCAGTGCCTTTGTTGGTCACTTCCTGCGTCCGAGAAGTCGAAAAGCGAGGCATGCAAGAAATTGGTGTCTATCGAGTGTCCGGCTCAGCGTCAGATGTCGCTAAGCTTCGTAAAGCATTTGAAACACGTAAGTTTTATCTTGGATTCCCTACGTTCCTATTATTTTTCTAAAAAAAAATTTTGTGGACGGGTAAGTCATTGCTATCCGACAAGTTTCCTATTATATCTTATGCCCGTGTTTCCAAGAATTTAGCGGACGATCTAATGCCGTTGTGCTTCGCTTAAGAAATATAGTTCCTGGAAGAGTTACATTTAATACTATTTTTTTCTTTTGTTGCAACAATGGACTACCGGTGTCTCTATAAAGCTGGTGCATGATATTACGCGACTTCTTGGGAATACCTGCGTCGTTTGTGTGTGCCGGGATTTTTTTGTGGGGGGGGGCAGCACAGGTTCCGTGGGTGAAGCGAAAGGATAACGAATTAGTTTTCACTATTATTCCATTTCTTAAACATATTTATTTGTAATACAATTGCAGGAATCCATGATGCCGAGGTTCTGCTCCGAGAGGTGGATATTCACTCAGTGACGGGAGTGCTAAAGCTGTACTTACGGGAGCTGCCGGAAGCTTTATTTACCGACTACTTATATCCGAAATTTGTGGAAGCGTTTGGCAGTTTGGATAGAGCTACAGCTACTGGTGCTAGTAGCGATAGTCCGGGTGCGAAACAACTCCTCAGTTTGTTTTCGTCCCTCCCACAAGTGAACCAGAATGTTATAGTCTACTTACTAGAACACCTCGTGAGGTAAAATTGCGTCTTGGGTGGAAGCCAGGAGTTTTATATTTGTTAAGTACATTCTAATATCGCGTTTGGATAGGATTAATGCTGCCGAAGGCCATAATAAGATGTCGTTACATAATCTGGCCACTGTCTTTGGACCCACGTTGCTCAGGCCCGCCTCATCAGAACTTTCGGCCACAGGAGCCGAGGAATTGGCCATTGGAACGGTCAATGTCATGGCGCAGGCGGGAATTTTGTATTTCTTCTTGTTTCGCCGAGCTAGACATGAGCCAATTCAATTAAATACGGATTTGTAAAGTAGAAACTTTTTAAAAGGTCCGTTCGAATATTTTATGGCGACCGCTGTAGCAGTAGAAACCCCGCCTTATTTCTGCTTACACACGAACTACCTTTTTTATGCCAAGAACGAGAATGAACCATCGTTCTTGAGTATCAGCTATGCGTATTGTGTATAAACAATCGTGTAGAATGGGCGTGGTTACATTGTTAATGAACAAAATAGGGGAATTCCACTGCTTAGGCGTACGCAGCTTGTAGTACGAATTTAGTCATTCACTGTTTGTTTACAGGTATTTGTATCCTTGCGTCACGTTTCAGCAAGGTTCGAAGAAACGTGTGGGAAATAACATACGTGTGTTTGTCTGGTGCAATGTGGTACCGTTGTCTTGTACTGTCCGTTGGAGGAAGTATTTTGTTATATCCAAAATTCACATTTAGGCTGATCTCATAGCCTGCCTTCCAATCGGTGTTTAACCAAGTCTATGATTTGTTCGTCTACCTATGTCTGTAGCTTTTTCTCCTACGGTAGAAAAAATGTATTTTGCAATACAGTTCGAAGAATTATACATATATTTGAAGACTTTATTTATTTATTTCAGTTTTGGTGATTACATTGCGAGGTAATTTTTTTTAAAGTAGAGCCATCGAAGTTGCTGTACCTTGCCCCAGATCTTCAGTAGTTACTTTTCTAGGAGGCCTAACTCTTCAGTGTCCTCGTCTGCAGATGAAGGTAAGCCGAAAAGAATAGTTGCAAGGCCGGGAAATTGGTTAGTAATTGTCGGTTCCAAACCGATGCCAACGACAACAGCCAGAACAATGATAGCGCCAGTTATGCTTGTCCAACCTGGTATTTCTTGGAATATGATGACCTAAATAGAAAGCAACATTTAATCCACAAAAAACCTTGTGAATTGTTCTAATGTTTTTGTCTAAAGTGGACTTTGGTTAACAGACACGTTCACGACAATTTCTTTACAATGCTAAGGCGAATGAAATTAAACCAGAAGAAAATATTGCGTTCTACGAGTATTCTCAACAATGGCTGGCTTCATGTTAAATCATATGCACGGGAATGTTAAAATTAAGCTTGTTAGAAGAAACAGCAGAACTCAACGTAAGTACCCCATTCACCACTTCAAACTATTATTACTTCAAGTAATTATTGTTGATCGTTGTTCAAAACAACGATCAACAATAATTACTGTCATCACGCTTGACTTGCAGTTATATCTCAGCCAGTCCTGGGCGACCAGTGAACAAACGGCTGTGCAAACTGGTGAATATACATCATGGGACCCAACCATAGCGACAGTAATTGTTTGCTTGACGGTGGCTTTTGGACAATTGCGTATTATTTACTATCGAATTTTCTGCTTCCGATTGATTGTCGAGCATTGATTAGATCAGAACGGAGCAGAACATTTCTGAAAAATATGTTGGATAGGATGGACAAAAATTGCTAGATGATCAGAATGATCCGATTCGGATAAAAACGCCCGATCTAAAACAATGCTGTTTACATTCTGTTTACGCGACCATTTACGTGAAATTTTCTTTGCTTACTTGAATCATGTCAGTTAACCAGAATCCATTGTCAAGTAATGTCTATGTCAAGAGAATTGAAGACACGGTCGTTTTGTTATGTAAACCCTAAGCCCAATGTAAACCCTTTTTGTTGTTTTACACTGAATGAATTGGAGAAACGAGAAAATTGCGTGGATGATTTCTCCATAACCCTTGTATATTTTCGATAATTTTTCCATCAAAATTTTAAAATGAATAACACCTCGAATCTGACGTGGAGAAATTTCCGAAATTCAGAATTTGGTGAAAAAAGCAGACAAATTCCTTAAACAGTTGCAAATTATCTGTGCCTTTTTTCAAAAATTTCTCTTCGTAAGACTCTATGGATTATCAATTAAAACTTTACTACTAAAATAACTTCGAGAAACATTGAGAGGTGCATGCAATATCGTCCACGCAAGTTTTGCATAAAATCGTCCCTAAGAGAAGGACGGTGTTATCAGAAATTATAGTGTCCTTGTCCTTTATGACCTGCACCTTTGTTTCTTGCATCTCTCCTTTTCTGTTGACCCCTCTTTCCAACCTTGACCAGATTTGCTGTAAGCTTGACCCCTGTTTATCTTTCAACGTAGTGGCTATGTAATAATGTCTTTCCTACCAGCGCTGTTCTTCTTATAAAAGGGTCAAACCTGAATAATTATGGCAGTATTCCAGAGCCAGTAGAGCTAGTATCTCCCTTAATCTGTTAGTATGTGAACGAAACGAATACAGTGAAAGTTCGTGAATGTATCATCCTTCTAACTCAATATGACTAAAACAACACAACGCAGGAAAATCTCTAAACCTATTGCAACCACCTTTACTTCGCTAATTTCTATCTGAAAGGTGTTTCCCGAAAACTGTAACATATTTCTTAGATATTTTTTGACAGTGAAATTAAAGATCATAAAACCTGGAAATTGTATTTACGCATTCCATCGAGAAGTCGTAAATTTTGTTGCATTCTTCATAATTATCTATAAAGATTTTTTTTAAAATCTTTCATTGGGTTCCAGATTTTATTATCTTTAACTTTACTGTCAAGACACATTTTAAAAATATGTGACGGTTTTTGCGAAAACCGACAGTTTTCCATAGAAGTGCCCATGAAGAGAAAGTAGCTATAATTTAAAGAGGTATATTATTACTGTATATAACTAGCCAATTCGCCAAGAAGACGAAATGGGACTCGTTTACCTACTGGGTAGCAAATTTCTGTAGACTAAATATACTAAGATTGCCGTGTCTTCGAACGCCCTTGTTATTAATTTAATATAATTCTTTTTACTTGAAAGATGTACGCTAAAACGATGTCTAGCGACCTGGCTAAGGAAACGGTACCAGCGCCTTCGAATTTCAAAGCTAAGGCGAGAATGCTATGTCCGAAGGCACCTAAGACGCCCAATACGACTAGTAATAACCACTGGGAGCCAGAGTCTGGTAGCACAATGTTCCCAAAAATACTGCAAAGAAAAGTCCACAAACAAACGTTAGCAGTTCGTCTAGAAGGAAAGTTCGGGAAAAGTTAAGCTCGCCTTTGGCGAACGTGCACAGATATTGACAGGTTGGAGTTTAGTCCATTTCCCTTCAGTTTCCAGTCAGTGAAACGATTGTGAGGTTGTTTTCTTTGGACAGTTCACACAAGGTAAACCAAAAACACCCCCAAAGCGCTGCGCGGTGCTAAGGGCTCTCGTCTTTCGCGCATTAACGTCGTGCTTCTCAGTATTGGATTTCCACTGAGTTTCGAGTTACGCGCACGCAATGTCCGCGTACGAAAGATAACTCACTGCATCTTGAATGACTTTACGTGTAGCTTTACTGTCATTTGGATACACTTACCTCATGTTTATGGACGCCACGAGCGCACATAAGCCTGAGTAATAAAATAAAACAATGTTGAAATGCACTGTTTTGAGTTTCCGCGTTACAACGTAGTTCACAGAGTAGAAAAGCGTCCCCGCAAAGGCAGCAGCTAATCCCAGGGAATCTAAAGCTGTGGTTTCGTCCTGTTAAACAACTCAAACTGTCAAAACTCCTTCATTTGATCAGATTCATTTTATCAGAACAATATTCATAATTTTTTAGCTTTCATCCTCATAGTTAATCAAAGTTAATTGCAGCTAATACCTGCGTTCCAAAAAGCAGTTGCGGTCTCGAGATGAGAATACCACCGGTAACCATGAAAACGAGCGCAAACCCACGGAACATCGTGAAAGGTTCTTTGAGAAACAAAGAGCCCATCACCATGACCAGTACGGGGGCGCTAAAAATGATTGTTGAAGCGTCGCCGACTGGTAACCGGTGGAATGCGAAAAAGAGCGACGTGAGCGTAAAACCTCCCAGGATTCCCTAAATTTTAACTCTGTTAATTGAAAGTAAAAGCAGCCAGTCTGTCACAATTCCTTGAAAATATTCACCTGCATAGTCAGCAACTTTCGGTACTCTGGCGGACCAGCAGGATTCAGCCGCAAAATTCCGGATAGGACAAGGCTTAAGAAGGTTTGCTCAATACCCCGGACAGCCAAAATAAAATGGGGATGCAAAGGCCGCAGTAATTTCACGAGAACGGTACAGGATGTAAAAAAGGCTCCTGAGGTGATGGCTAACAAAATTCCGATGGCACGGTTACTCAGATATTTGTTGGACCTAAACAGACAATGTGTTACATAACCCGTCTCCGAAGTTTCAATTGATTTGTTTCAATTATGTCAGTAGATATATCACTTGTTGCCAATGTTATCTTGAATTTCACCGTCGTGGTTGTTACCGACATTGTGGAGGGAAACTTTTTCTTGTTGTGTCGACATGGTCGTTGGAAATACTGACTAGATTAGTACAACAAACGATGTTGGCACCCATTCAGTGAGAGATTTGGCAGATTTTAAGAAGCTGGGAGCTTTTATGCGCCACATCTGGCGTTGTAAGTCAAACGTAGGATTAATATTAATTAAAGTGCTGCTTAAGTCCTGGGTCGGAAGAAACGAGACCAGATCCCGTTGCCATGCAGCACAGGACGTTCCGTTTTTTTTATAGCCAGGGATGGAGAAAACGTTCGATGTACGGGTTATGGAAAATCATGGGAATATAGTCTACGCTGTAGCAGCGGAAAGTGGCTAAGTTCCATTATTATTGAGCCAGGTGTGCTTTAGTGTACTGTACGTAAATCCCCTACAAAAGGGCCTCGTATATTAATCCCTATAGTATAGGGGAAAGGTACGCTTCAAATTAGCCAAGGGAAAGGGAAGTAGTAACAAACTTTCATGGTAGAAATTTGGAGACCAAACTAAACCTATGGAGAAATTTGTTTCTGTAATTGGTTGTCGCGAAGTATCGTGGTATAAATTGCCACAAACCCATAGAGAAAGTCATTATTGTTATTGGGTGTTGCAGATTGTGATGAGATTGCGCTCTTGGAAAGGAACTTCTCTTCGATTTTTGAATTGGTACCACTACAGTGTGATGAATGGACATCTAGAAAGAACTTTACGTCGGGGCTGTTGCCGGACTTTGTGTCCTTGTAGTGTCGTCTCACGGTGTTAGAAATTTTCACTGTGACGTGAAATTAAGTGAGCTTCAGTGCACGCAGGGAATTGTTTACCGTTTTAAAGTAGCATTCCTAGCGACGAGTCAAAAATGGCGAATCTTACGAAAGCATTTTACGGAACGTTGTCGGCGGCGGAAGATGATGTGATCGTTTTTAACCTTACGAGCCCCATGTCAGGGAACCTTATTGCTGCACCTGAGTCGATAAACTATGTTGAGATGAGTGGTATGATCGTGACATTGCAAAGAGGATTGGACACACTTTTTATGCTGACTATGACTTTGTTCATTTTCTGTAAGTTTTTAGTAAACTTTCATTCTTGTTGCGGTATTGAAAAGCAAATTTTTTTTAGTAATGCAAGCGGGATTCTGTTTCATGGAAGCTGGGGTGGTACGTTCCAAAAATACGACGCACATTTTGCTCAAGAGTATGTTGGATGCCTGTAAGTAATGTTTCACTGTTTTCCGTGTAAATATTGGTTCAATGTGTATATAAGTTACTAAGAAAAGTTTACTGGTATTTAGTTATCGGAGGATTAGCGTACTGGGTATTCGGTTATGCCATCGCCTGGGGCGAAGGGAATTCCGTAGTAGGCTGGACCTACTTTGCATCGTACAACGTTCAGCGTAGTTCGTATTTAGTTTGGCTGTTCCAATGCATGTTTGCAAATACCGCGTCTACTATCGTCAGTGGCGCCGTTGCGGAACGTTTGGATTTTGGCGCGTATTTGGTGTATAGCTTCTTCCTCACAGGTAAAATATTATAATTACATCTAGTTTTACTTTCAAGCCGTCTTTTAACTGTGTTAATATGGATCTTAGGTTTTGTTTATCCCCCCGTAAGTCGATGGGCATGGGGACCGAGTGGTTGGCTCAAGAAATTAGGATTCATGGACTTTGGTGGAAGTGCAGTAGTCCACATGTTAGGCGGCTGTTGCGCCTTGATTGGCAGTGTAATGGTCGGCCCTCGTTTGGGTCGTTTTGACAATGGCAAGACAACCTTTATTAAAGGGCACTCTGTTCCAGTAAGTTGTAAAATAAGATTCTAGAATTACGACTATATCGGAGTAATCCTTACTAATCCTAGTAATTAATGAAACTTAAAATAGTTGACGTGCTTGGGAACGTTTTTCTTGCTGATTGGCTTCGTGAGTTTCAATTCAGCGTCGGGAGGAAGTTTGTCCAAGCCAGGGGATATTGAAGTGGTTTCGGCAGCTTCGGCCAATACATTTCTGGCTGGTTGCGGTGCTGCGCTATCGGCCGTTATATTGGTGCGGACGATCAAACCGTATCGAACGTACGAGAAGAAACGCGCGTGGAGCTTTATGTCCATGGCCAATGGTGCTGTAGTTGGCATGGTAAAAATTTGTCTTTTTTCTAAAATTCCTTATTGGTAAAAAACGTTTTTGCAGGTTGCTTCTTGTGCCGGATGCAATAATTTGCAACCGTGGGCGGCTTTCCTGACTGGAGTGACGGCCGCTCCCGTTTTTCTTACTTTAAGATGGCTGTTACCTAAACTAAAAGGTATTTCGACGTCCAGCTATAATTTTCTTCTGTAATGTCTGTATCGTGTACATAATGTAGGACTTAATGTTAAGAATTAAGTTACGCGACAACTTTTGTGAGTCAACGGCTTGAAGCAAGATTTTGTACTTGACCTTCGAAAATCGAGTCTTGATTCATCGTAATTGTTTTGCATTGCAAGTTAACTACGTTTTGTTCTTTAAATTTTATTTGTTGCGTTTATTTCAGTTGACGATCCGCTTGATGCCTTCCCGGTACATTTTGGGGGCGGCTTTTGGGGCACTTTTACCACCCCTTTGCTCTCCAACGATGGAATATTCTTGAAGGGCGATAAAAATTCCGCCATGGTAAATGCATTTAATTAAATTACCTTGAAATTTTGAAATAAACGATTTTTTTTACTTGGAAACTAAATTTTGCGTGTACTGTAGGTGTTTGTCTATAACTTAGTCGGTATTGTGACCATTATTTCCTGGGGCTCGGTATGTTGCCTTTGCCTCTTTGGCTTGCTCAGATACTTTAAAAAACTCCGCATTGACCCCGAAGCGGAACTCCGCGGTTTGGACCTCATAGAACACGGCGAACCGGCTTATCCTTTCGAAGCTTGGCTGGAAGAACAGTACGGTACCGGGAATGTCTCGGCACACCGTCGGGAAGACGCACTGTTCAGTCTAGATGCAGCAATCTCCGCGAGGGAACGCTCCGATACAAGTACGAGAACGAAAGTCAGAAAAGAACTAGTACCGGCAACGTCTATTGCAGCGCAATATTTCTGTCTTGCAAACCCCGCCTTCTCTGGTCCGTAATAACTATTAGTAACTTTTGCCGATACTCGTTTTTTTTAGCTGCTGTATTAAATCCTGTCGGAATTTTTACATCCTTTTTTCTCTTGTTAGCTTGTTCATCGTCAAGGAACACGAACATTTCGGAAGCCACGTGTAGCCACTTGTATAAAAAACCTCCAAAGAAACGCGCCAACTTGCAAAACAGTTTTGACTTCCCCTCAGCATCACAAGTTCCTCTCACCTCGTTTTATTGACCCATGAATGAATGTTAAACTTCCATGAATGCTACGTGTTTTTAGTGCTTTTTTTCCTCTATTGTAAATAAGACTTAGCAAGAACAAAACGGTATACGTGTGGGCATAATTGCATTTTACAGTGGCTCGCTAACTGGATTCCCTACCACGCTCTGTTGCGTAAACTAAAGCCTATTTGAGAAGAAACCATAGCTTGACCTCTCAACCCAGTTGGACTCGTTCCGGAGTGTTACTGTTGAATAACACTTTAATCTTGTAAAATCTGCTTCGGTTCTACTACAGTAGTACTACAACTCTTTCGCGTGGCTTAAAGTACCTTACCAGTCCAGTACTTGCGCATGACGACGTACTGCACCGTAAACGTACCCATAGCCTGTCTAGCAGGCTACAGTGGCTCCGCCTACCAGTCACACCCAAGTTAAGCTATGGCTGCCTATGCGGGTAGTGTGTGTTTGTTTACTGCAGTGGATTAACTGAAAATCAAGTCGTTCGCAACGGAAATTGGTAAAGGAAACTCGGACGGCTCCACTCTGGGACGTGAACATAGAAATGACCTGATTTACTAAACGAAATAACCAGAATTTGTGCCAAAAGTGGATCGATTGCTTCGCTGTGAAAATAAATTGGGGGTGGAATTTGTAGTTTTCTTGGTAGCTGTTATTGATGGATTAATCAGGGTAAATATTAAATTAAGTAGAATACTGGGTAATTTGAAATACGAGTATTTTGCTAGTTTTGTATAAAACACCTTGAATGCGTTAAAATAGGCAACTTGACCTTTAACCTTTGATGCATTCTTTGTGTACGGCAATGCGAGAATTCTAATTTATTTGATTTTGTAATTCTTTGGGCAACTTTAAACAGTTCCACTACTATTTGCCATCGCGAAATTTCAAATAGGTGATCAGAAATTGTTGTGGACTTATTCAAATTAATTTTCCTTTGAATTCATTTTTTTAACTTAATATAGTTAATTCATACTCATTTATGCTTGATAGTTACTGAGCTGTAACGAATTTATGGCATACGTCAACTTTCATTCTTGGTCATAGAAACCCATGAATAAGAAAAAATGGAATTTTCGTGGTTTAACTTCCTTCCGGTTCCGTTAGGTCCCTGAAATACGAATGTTGCGGTTGTTTCCAAGTGGTTGTCCCGAAATTCCAGAGCCAATATGCTGACTAAGGAGTATCGCATACCTCTTCCGTTGACAGTGGAGGAATATCGTATCGCTCAGCTGTATATGATAGCCGTAAGTTACTTAGAAATCACGACATCTGTGTATTCATGAACATTTCACCTTATAATTGAAATATTTTCGGCTCTTTAGAGGAAAAGTCGCCAAGAATCGCATGGCGAAGGCAGTGGAGTTGAGATTTTGATAAATGAGCCCTATACAAATGGTCCTGGACCGACAGGAGAAGGACAATATACCAAAAAGATTTATCACATTGGATCTCACCTGCCCGGTATTAAAAAAAAATCTGCAATTTTTTCCACATCGAAATTTGGTTGAACACCTTAGTTGTCAGAATAATTAGCTGTCCTATCCTTCCTATTTATGTTATTTGTAATTTTTGTTTGTTCTTTTATTTTTTTGAGCAAAAGTTATCCATGTGTGTGTTAGTTTACGTTAATCTAGGCTGTCTGTTGCGTAAAATAGGTTAATTTTATTATTTTGACTTTTTTCTTCGTGTTCATTTGCCATGTAATTTGACTTGGATCAAGTGTGTTTATGTGTGTTACTTATATAAATATATTTTCTTTTCTCAAACTAGGATGGTTTAAAAGTTTGTTGCCCAAATCAGCGTTAACTGTGGAAGAAGAAGCCTGGAATGCTTACCCTTATACCAAGACTCGCTATACTTGTCCTTTTGTCGATAAATTCTCTTTAGAGATTGAAACTATCTATACTAGTGATGGTGGTCACCAAGAAAATATATTTAATTTAAAAGGCGCGGAATTACAAAATCGTGCTGTGGGTAAGTTCTATTTATTATTCTTGGTTCACACTTTTAGGTATTTGATAGACACTCTTCTGTCCAGAAAATAAAAATTTTGCGTTTAACTATGAACTATGAGTATGATACTTTACAAAAAGTTTAGGTAACAGTCGTACATTAAATGATCTGTAATGCAATACAATCTTGTAAGCCTTACAATCAGCATGCCTTTGGTGTGTTTCCTGTCGACCTTATCAAGTATCCAAGTTGATTTCGACTTGGCGATGTTCCATCAGTTACAGATAACCTATTTTGATTGTCTGTCAAGCGCTGGATTTAGTAGATATTTAAGCCCTACATCATTGGAAGTGTGAACCAAGCCTTAAAATTCGATTTGTTAAAACTAATCTAAACAAGTTTGTTAAACTAGTCTATTTTTTTAGACTTAATTGATGTCGTCAAAGATCAGCTGTACGGCGCCGATTATTTAAAAGAAGAAGATCCGTTGTATTACGTGTCGAAGCAAAGTAATCGTGGTCCTTTAAGCGAATCGTGGATCGAAGATTACTGGAATGAATGCAAGGTACATACTACGTATTGATGTTACGCTTATCAATTCTCGTGCGACATTTAAATAATACACTAAAACATAATAATAATTCATGAAATAATATTATTCATGGCAAAAATTCATTCAAAATTTTAGCTCAGTAATATGCTAAAAACTACCGAACAAATAAACTTCGTTAAAAGGTTGCTCTAAATTTCTGTTGTAGGGGAAACCCACTCCGCTATCGAATGGAAAAGCAATCATGTGCGCGTACAAGTTATGCAAAGTCGAGTTTAAATACTGGGGAATGCAAACCAAGATTGAACGCTTCATCCATGACGTTGGTACTTACATTTTTCATTTCTCGTAAAAACTAGAAGGAATGGTTGTTTTTGCTCAATGTTCTTGTAATGCACAGTGCTTTTTTTCCTGAAGGAAAAAAGTTAACTAACGTGTTCTTGTTATCGTAGCTTTGCGGAAAACCATGTTGCGAGCTCATCGGCAAGCGTGGGCTTGGCAAGACGAATGGTGTGGCTTAACTATGGATGACGTCCGGGCTATCGAGCGTGAAACGCAAGAAGCTTTGGCGCGTACCATGCAAACAGCCAGCGCGAGCAATGTATCGGAAGTCAACTCCGTCGATGTCAAATTAGGTATGAAGCGAATGGATAAGAACCCCCCTAAAGCTAAAGTCACGCAAAAAGAAGATTTCTTGAACGTTTTCGCACACTTACATGCTCTGTTTTCGATCATAGTAACGGAGAAAACGAACCAAAGAGAAATGGTGTCTTCTTCGTTGTCGCATCCGTCATTGGAGGAGAAACCTGCCATGCTCAGTCATATGGAATGCATTCGGAGAGACTCAGACAGCGATAGTCAGGACGAGTTCTTCGACTGTGAAGGTAAAACAAAAATCAACCAACCAAAGAAAACTGTTAGAAAAACTCATTTATATAAAAGTATAATATGCACCTTTTAATTGAAGGTAACAAAAGTAACGGATTGTCAGAGAAGTAGTTCTTAGGTTGTCCAATAAGTTAATGTACGAAGTGGTTAATTGTGGTAGGTTTTAAAACTCGTTGGAAAATGTGGGAACAAAGCTTTAAGACGACCCCAGAAGAGTTCTTTTCCCACTTCTGGATTATCGTCAGATTTGTTTCGGGAAAGTTTTCGAATTATACACGGATTAGGGTAAGAATGAATTTCGTTGCGCGGAACGAAATGTTCGAAAGAAGGAATTGAAGCACCAGTTGTCCATCCTATGGCATTGTTGAATTTTGATGCGCAAAAAAAGTATTCTAAAAGTGGGTTTCAGTCAGGAAATAAACATAGTGAAGTCCAGCGTCGTAGGTATATTCAAGATAAGTTTCTTGAGCGAACAAACCAACGTATGACAACAGAAAATTCATTTGAAACCCGAAAGGTAGATTAGGATGCTTTGAGAAAGTTTTAAATAACTATCTGAATCACTCGTGCTAAAGTTTTAGTTAACTTTTCAAAGTATTCAATAGGCAATCACCCATAACAATACAAACAAATCAATGCTGAGTTTACTGCCGCATCAGTATAAGTCTCCACAATTGTAACAATTAACTGCCAGTTTTCAATGCAAAACATTTGTTTTGACCGTATAAAAAAATATAATAATAAATAAAGTATTGTATAACAATAAATAAAACATAATAATAATAATAATATAATAATAAATAAAATATAGTAATAAACAGAATACAACAATAAGTGAAATATAATAATAAACAAAATATAGTATTAAATAAAATATAATAATAGATGAAGTTAAAATTTGATCCATATTAAAAAGACTGTACATTTGCCCAGTATTCTTAATATGGATTAGACGGCATCGCTAGTGTCGATGAGTGATTTTTAGTCAGTGATGTGGAAACCTAGCAAGGATGGGCCAATCGAAAGGGCCATTTTTTCAGTCGTGTCGTCAAATTATGTCGAAAAAGATGACTAGAACTGATGTATAGATACTTTTGCACGCACGCGGCTCTATAGACTTAAATTTTGATATATGTTTTTTTTTGCAGAATTGCGAGCCAGTGCTGTGAGCTTAAACAAATGGAGTTCTTTGGAGTATTTGCCTGGTGAAGAAGGCGATAACGATGAAGGGGTAGGCGAGAGTCCTTACAAGTGTAAAGGAACTTTGCCTCAAAGGCCAGTCTTGCTACCACCGCGATGTCCTTTATCGCCGCATCCTGGCTCTACGCCAACCGACAAGATGCTCATCCTAGTGTTCCATGCCGGAACAGTTGTAGGTAAGCAATTTTCTTTGACTAGTATTGTCCCAGTTGCACTTTCGTGTGTGACATGACATAAGCCTGTAGTGACAATGTTTCCTGTCGGCTTCTTTGTCGATCTATAATAATAGTGAAATCAATGCTTAAGGCCACTGTATACCCTTTATCTTATTTTACGTTGAATGAATGGGAGAAACGAGAAAATTGCGTTGACGATTTTTTCATGACTCTTGCATATTTTTCGATAATTTCTCGACCAAAATTTAAAATTAATAATACCTAGAATCTAACGTGGATACAGTTTCCAAACTCATAATTTTAGAAAAGGCAAACATATTCCCGAAACAATTGTATATTATCTTTGCCTTTCTTGAAAGATATCTCTTCGTAAGATTAAAGGAATTATGAAATAAAGCTTTACTATCAAGGTTATTTTGAGAAACACGAGTGGTAAATGCGAAACCGTCCACGCAAGTTTTCCATGTAATCGTACGTAAGAGTAGGGCGATATACCTTGGCCTTAGATCGAAACACTATACACAAGAGAAAAATATGTTTTATGTCAGTGTCAAGAGCCCTTACGCGCTGAGTTTCGAAAGTTGCCAAACCGCCCTTTATGGAGCCATAACGCTCTTTGTAACCATTTTTTCTTCTAAGAATACATCGTACGCGACAAAACTTAAAGAACAGAATTTTCTCGGAATTAATATCTGAACGTAATTCTCCTATTTTCAATATTCTATTATTTTCACGGAACATAATTCTCCTATTTTCATTAGTCTAATATTCTACACAGCATAATTCTTCTATTTTCATTCTTCTAGTATTTTTTACAAAACATAATTCTGCTATGTTCATTATTATAGTATTTAACATAACATAATTCTACTTTTTTATATACCCTAGTTACACAACACTATTCTATTTTACAAAGCGCTGTGTAGTGGTTTTTATTATCCTGACATTTGAATTAAAGTGGGATTGTTTGGATATTTTCTAGATACTGTAGCTGACGTTTCTTCGAAGAAAATCGACGTTTCTACTTTCCGCCATTCTCTGGAATCCGTGGCGCGTCAGCATTACCCAGTGTTATCCGGCGGCCGACTCATTTTACGCTTAATTCCTATCCCTCCCTTATGCGCAGAAGCCTTAGCTTCGTTGTCACTTTTAGCTACGGACAATCTTGAATCGCCCCAAATTCCCTTGGGAGCTTTGCCCCTTTTCGCGATCCAAAACCCCGATTATCAAGAACATGTCAGCCATGCAATCCAATCTGCCAATCAAGCCTACCAAGAATGTCTTAAAGAAGGTTTGGGAACTGGTGCCCATATAGCAATAGTTGGTAAGATAACTATTTTCCACATCACAAAGCAAAAAGTTAAAAAATACAAATAAATGGAAAAAAAGCCGTAAACGATAATGGTTGTACGCCTTTAGGAGATGCTATGGGTGGTATTGTGGCCTACGATGCCTTATGTCGTTCTCAGGATGCACCTTCACGTTACGGCAGTGAGAATAGCATCGTAGAAGGTAAACGAGAGGGAAAGTTCATGTTAAGTAAATGAGTGTATGCTTGAGAAGAGTTGGAAATTGAAATTATGGCTCATCATTTAATTTTTTTTTTTTTTCAGATTTGGATGAAACGGATTCACCGAAACCGCGCTTGTTAGGTTTGCCTAATCCTCGCAGACGATCGTCAGTGTGTAGTGAAGCCAATGCTAGTATGAATACCAATACCAGCTCAGTGTCCTATGCGAACGGCAAATTGGAATTCGAAGTAGCGGACTTGTTTCTCTTCGGCTGTCCCTTAGGCCTTGTAGCCGCCTTTAGGAAAACGGAAGACAAACATGGTAAATTTATTTTTTTGCCCTTGATGACCTTAAGTACCGAACCATAAGTATTCAGTAAGACTTTTGATTTATTTCTAATTATTAAATATTTTTTTATTTGTGTAGGGCCTCCTAAGCCTGCTGGTGTACAAGTTTACAATTTGTATCATCTCACGGATCCTTTAGCATCACGTTTAGAGCCACTGTTATGGAGCAGATTCAGTTGTACTTCACCGTACTTAGTGCCGCGATATCAGAGATTTCCGCTGGGCGATGGTCAGCCGTCTGATTTTGGTAATTATTTATCGTATTCTTCATTTTTTAAATATATATATATATTTTTTAATAATAAATATA
>JAHZNP010000530.1:0-51908 GCA_020615345.1 Triops cancriformis | reverse complement strand
GAGACAGATTGTTTAAAGCAAGAGCTTATGCTCTGGAAAGTGAAGTGGTCTTTACAAGAAGATAGGCCTTCTTTTGCGCTGTCCGCATTTAAGGCATGCAATTCAGATTTTTCCCAAATGTTAAACTCTTACTGAGTGTCGTCGCAACATGGCCAGTTAGCACTGCGACAGCTGAAAGGAGCTTCTCGAGTTTAAAAAGCTAAAATCCTGGTTAAGGAGCACAATGGGTTTAGAAAGATTCACAGGCCTAGCTCTCCTTTCAATTCATAGGGAAATTGAGGTTAATCCTGAACAAGTTCTAGATGTTTTCACGGCAAAGAAAAATTGCCGGCTCGATTTCGTTTTGTGAGTTAGTCTTTCCAGTTATGTATTGTAGATAGCTTTGTAGCTTAATTAATATCGGAAATTAATCTATTTTAGTTTCACAAATTGATTTTAATAACTCGCTTCTACATGTATTCTTCATTATTTCCTTAAAAAAAATAGAAAATAGATTACTGTCTGCTTTATACTTTAAAACTTCTTTTAATGATAAAAAAGCTTTGTAGTTGACATTAATTTCCGAAAATTACTTCATTTACGTTTCCGATATTGATATTGTTAACTAACTCTTACTTATTTTCAAAATCATTTACCTATGAGAAAAGTAGAACAATAAATAGCACACATTATTAAAAATTTTACTATGTAAATAGTCCTTTCAATATTGAAGAGCTTCATAACTTGTTTTTAGGCACAAAATTAAACTAGTTTTAGTTTCCTAAGTTTATTAGTTAGAATTACCAGTTAGTATGTATTGGGTTGGTCAGTAAGCCCGAACCGCTCTTCGACCACTTTCGCATTCAGACAGCCCTAGTATTTCTTTGTGCGCGCGTACAATTTTATTTGTTCATAAACTAGGAAAAGGGATACCTTACTGACATGTTTGCCAACTTTGCTCATTCTTGCCTTAAAAACAAAGTTTTTATCCAAAGCTGAAAGACGAGCGATACCGCTGGAAATTGTTGCAGTGTTTTGCGTTGTAATTTCCACAAAGAACTCAACACTTGGGAAATTACTGAAAAAATTTATGCAGTCTATGGGCCTGATGGCCTAAAAGAACGTGTGGTTTGGAAATGGTTTGCGCGGTTTTGAAGTAGAAATTTTTGCATCGAATTAGGTGACCGACCGGGTCGCCTTAAAGAGGACGATACGGACAAAATAACTACTTTGCTGGACATAATCCCACATTTGACAATTCAGAAGATACAGGAGGTTGTTGGTTTATCACAAGAAAGCGTTGTGAAACACCGAAATCCGCTGGATACGTGAAAACTTTGCGGACCGCTGGACGTGCGGCTTCCGCACTACCTAAGCAATATATTGCGTGCTAGTTATTTCAGAATGAAAATTAGGATACATTTCTGGGATGTTCAAATGGCAACCTTATTACAGTCCTTACATTACTTCATAAGACTGCCATCTTTTCCGCTCTCAACAAAATTTCTTCATGGAAAAAATCGCAAATCTGGAGACCATAAAAAAAAACTCGATCAGTTTTTTGCATAAAAATAGAAGACGTTCTTCGAGAATGGAATATGTGATCCTTCCAATCGATGGGCTAAAGTCACCAAACAAAATGGTGCATACACCGTTGACTAAACTTCGGTACGCACAAAGAAATTAAATTTCAAATTTGGGGTAAAAGTCGGTTCGCGCTTACTGACCAACCCAATATATTCTAGATTATTTTTTATTAAAAATATAAAATTCAAACTTTATTAGCTTTTCATAGTTTCAAGACGTTAATCTTATTTAAATTTAGTGCCACTAATGTCGACTCCTCCAAGTAGTAGCGGTGGGAAACACCCCAAAGACATTGCAACTTTGATGAAACCGAACGAACTTTCGCTTCGTACGGTAGACACAGACTTGTTAAAGGGGCAGGCTAAACTTCGATGTGATATCAATACTGTATACATTATGTTTTTCACATATATTGAAGTCACAGTAATTAGATCGTATACGTTATGTTAGAAATATAGTATTACTGTCTTCCTCTTTTGTTTGCGTTACAAAGATTTTTATTAACTTTAACCAACTACTACCCCCCCCCCAAAAAAAACACAAAAAAACAGAATTTTGGTGTGGTACAGGGCTGTACCCCCCCCCCCCGAACCAAAATCCTGGATACGGGCCTGTGTATGGTGCAGATTGTAAAATTCCGTTCAATGCACCGCAATAGGCCAAAGCCTACACGGGGTATTCAATTTTTTAAAAAAAATCTCGTAGTTCGCACCTTAAAATTTTGAAGTAAAAATGTTGAGAAGTTCCTTTTAAACTATGACCTAAAATCTGAGAAGTATTTGCGCCGCACCTTACAGTTTGCCAATGACGAGATTTTGTTAACAAATTTCGGTCTTTCACTATCTCCCAGTAAAACTTTCCGCAGTCCATGGCACATCTTCGCCATACAACGAACATGGCCCACCTTGTCAGAAGTGGGGCGGAGGGTCTGATGACGTTTTGTTTGCCGCCAACCTGTGCACTTTGTTCGTCGCAAACGGCGGGAAATAAAAGTCACCGCGACCAATGTATAGGGGGAATCAGTCCGTGAATATGGCGTTATTGAAGGACGAGTCAATTATTGGATTCGAAAACGCTGACACAAGATTTGTGTTAACGAGTTATACGTTGTGACTGATCAGTACGAAGGTGTGTTTAAACTTCCTCTTACAAACAAGACAAAAGTGTTTTTTTTTCAAAAAGCGGACGCTCAAAAATAGGCAAAATAACGGGACTGTCCATGTCCAACTTTCAGGTTAACTTCGAAAGATAAATAAAAAATTCATAACATGGATTATTAATCATATACTTTAGAACGAGAAAGATACAGGTAGACATGATTTTTACAAGACGTTCCCAGAATAACTTTGGATACGACTGTTCAAAAGGCTTGTTCTTTTCTTTAATTGACACAAAAATTAGAAGAGGGCTGAGCTGTTAGAAATTGTCGGTAAGACAACATGGGAAAAACTTTCGTATATTGTTTCAAATGAAAAGTTAGGTGCAAACTAATGGTTTGGAACGTCGGTAAAATCCATAGTTATTGCCTTCAACCTACGAACCGTTCCTGTCTCACAGGCTTCGAGCAATTGTTCCCATACGTTAAGGTGACGACGTTTCTGACCTCTACCATTCATGGTACCAATTTAAAGGGGTAATAATTTAAGATCATGAAAGACTTCACCAATTTTTTTCGGGTCGGATCTATGCATCTGTGTTATGTATGAGCAAAAAGAAACATGTTTTGCCGTTATTTCAATTTCGTAGTGATTTCGGACGGGGACATACTCGTTTGCTATACACCGAGAATAAACTGACGAAGGAACACGTCTCCTTTCGAAACACTGGCTTTACAAGCTTTTCGTCACTTAATCAAAATTGCTTTTTAGAAAAGCATTTTCCACGAGATGCGTGAAGTTCCGGCAAGCTTATTTTCACGGTAAACTTCAACGCGTGTTCCAAGGATTATCGCTTTACCCAACCCGAATGAAAAGCAACTTTTACCCAATTTTAAGTAATCAATCCAACTTTTCTAAATGCTCTATGAGAAGCTTCTTTGGAATGCCCAAAGCTAACGACAACAGAGCTCAGTATTGGGTCACTCGAAAAGTCCCGGCAGTGATTCGACCACTTTCGCATTCAAGAAATCCCGGTATTTCTCTAAGTGCCCGTGTGCATTTTTTTCAATAATTAGCAAGTTGGTTCTCTCGTTAACACGCTAACGAAGTTTTATAATTTTTTATGTGAATATGAAGTTTCTATTCAACGCTGAAAGATGAACGGTACCGCTGTAAATAATCACGAGTTTATGCGTTATAATTTCCACAAATGTCTCAACGCTTTGGAAACGGCAAAAAAATTGTCCAGTTTATGCCCTAGTGCCCTGAAGGAACCCGTGGTTCGGAAACGGTGTCCGGTAATTCGACGGGGAAAGTTTTTTGTCAAGATGATGACTGACCGGGTCGCCCTTAATTGGTCGATGCGGACCAAATAGCATCTTTGGTGGACATAAACATACATCTGATAATTCAGAGGATACAGGAGATCGTTGATCTATCACACGACAGCGTTGTGAGCTACCCGAAATCAACTAGAAACGTGAATATAGCGGACGTCAGGCTCCCGTACTGCCTGAGCGGCAGGAACCTGGAATAGCACATAGACGCGTCCGAGTTATTGCTGACTAAAAACAAGGGGTATATTTTTCTCAGGAAAGTGATTATCGGAGATGAAAAATGACTGTCTCCAGTAACGTAACAAAAAAAGATCTTAAGGATCAAGTAATAATCGTCCAAAAATTGTCCGTAAAGCTGGGCTCCACTCGAAGAAGGTGATGCTGTGATTCAGGTGGGATTTTAAGGAGTGGCTTATTATCAGCTACTCCCAGAAGGTCAAATCATCAATTATGATAAATATTGCAAGGAATTGTAAAATATTAATGATGTAATTGCTCAAAAGCGTCCACAATTGGCCAACAGAAGATGCGTCTTTGCCGACGTGACAAAAATTGTTCGAAGTTTCCAGAGATCTTCTATCGCACATGTCTTACAGTCCTGACATTGGTCCATCGGACTATTATCTTTTTATCTCTCTTCAAAATTCTCTTTATGAAAAAAAATTCGATAATCTGGAGGCCATAAAAAAGCACCCCGATCCGTTTTTTTTTTAAAAAAAGCAAAGGCGTTCTTGGAGAAGTCAATCTTTGATTTACCCAATCGTTGGGCTAAAGCGATCGAACAAAGTAAGTATAATATTACTGAATAAAATCAGTTATGTTCAGATAAATTCGCTTTCGAATTTTGGGTAATTTACTGCACGGACTTTTCAAGTGAGCCAATATCAGAAAAGGTGAGAGAGACCTTTGGTACCCTGTTGAAAAGAGATTTCTTGCAGTAATGGAGACCGCTTCTCAATTCAGCCGAGTGAAACTGACAAATGACGGAAAACATTACATTTCTTTTCCAAAAGTTGTCATAGCCAGAACCAGTAGGCCTATTATATCTATTGTTTCCTTGGCAAAACGACTGCAACGATTCGCCGCAGAAACAAAAAGCGTAACATACAATCCCTTCAAATTTGCGAAACACTTCAGTAGATTGCAATTAAGATTCTAATATTAGAGTTGTTTTTGGAATTACAGTAAACTTTGAATGAAAACTTGAAACCCTGATCTTGGGTCCTTTGGATAGGACTAAATTTGTTCACATCGCTATGAAACCTTTTTAGCAGGAAGACCTTGTATCTGCACGGAGTGAATAGAGTTGCTCATTTGATGAAGATTCGAGATTGATCCTATGATCCTAAACAGCAAACAAGGAGGCATTTCCCCTGACATAACGCATATGCTTAATAGAATTTAAACTCGTGCCCTTCTGTGATCTTTCAAACTTCCGGTAAATTAAGAGTGATTTAGAGTCAAAGTTATACATCCTCAGTAGGCCAGTGGTTGGTTGTCCGATTCCTAGATTATATTGCTATTAGTACACACCTGTCAGAAAGAGTACTCCGGCTGCCCTCTTTTCTATTCTTTCAACGAGTCGAGCCATCCCAATTTATCGTCGGCTTACAGCTTTTCCCTAGCTTCAGGTCATCCTAGCCCTGTTTTCGGGACAGTTTTTGCTCATTTGTTCCTTTCCGATAATGTCCATTTAACGGAGTCCATTTTTTTACTCAGTAATAACTGTATTAAATAGCGTGAGCTAGGCTCATTACTATATCTTGTGCATAACCAGCTCTCATTTCTTCTTCCACACATACAGGTACGGAGTCCATTGTGCTTCAATATTTATATTGAATTCAAAGAATTTAGTAAATGTTGTGAATGGGCTATGAACACCAAAGAAGTTTTAATGATAGCTTTGATTTATCATACTTAAGGAACCCAAAACCTGACTGACTAAACTAACAGTGATAAGTTCCTCTTACACTACGAGATACTATACAGGGATTGGACTTTCTACATACATTGGATACATACCAATTGGCTTAAACACTGAAAGTTATAAAATAACCAGATCAGCGGAAACAAGTTCAAGGTTGAACAAATGCAAGGTTGAAGTAAAAGTAATCCACACTCACACCAGTAAACTGTCAACACTTCAGTGGGTTTCTATACTTTGGTGGTGTGACGGTCTTTTTCGAACTGAACAAACTATCCACGAGATTAACTAGGCTGGAATTTAGGGCTTAAAACTCACGAGCCCTTGTAAAAGTAATTTAAAGAAGTATTTTACATGACATGTAGACATGTAACGTGACACTGACATCATGATGTTCTGCAAACTCCCTTTCTTAGCGTGGCTGCCATACTGGCAATGAAATTACAGCTCGTACCAGCAAGCTCGCATGGAGCTTCTCTCAATGTTTTCTGTACAGATTTCCGTGAAGACAGCCTGTGTTGACTTGAGTACAAGCGTATGGTTAAGTTTTATTGAGAGCTCTTATTTCAAACAAGTAAATGAAAAAAAAAATCTGAGAGCAGCATATTGACATTGCATACTTACAGTAAGAAAGTGTCACTCATGGACATTTGATAGTGTAAAACGTAAGATTCCACGCAAAGCGACTTTCCGGATTTCTCTGAAAGATAGCACCGATTCTGCAACTCTTTAGTCAGTTTTTAGGAAACAGTGTTCTGTAATTCTAAATCTAGTAAATAATAGCTTTCTATTCACCACGTAGTAGCTGCTGGTTCACTAGTTAAAAATAGACTTCTGTCTTAAGTCCATAGAAGTTTTAGATTGCTTGAAGCAACAAACCAGATTGCAAATATCACTGATAAAATCAAATTTAAAATTAGGCGAAACAATTACCTATAAATAGCATAATTATGACTCACAATAAACCATAGAAGAGCCGTATTATCAGGTCTTCCAACGTGCAAAATGTCATCCAAACCCTTGTTAAGCTCGATTGTGAACTCGAATTTTATACCGAGTGGTACAGAATGTTTGCTATACATATCATATTTACTACTTCCGGTTGAATAAGTAAGGATTGCATTATGAACGTTTTATTAAGTTCAGCCAGAATGAACCATGAACTAGTTGATCACAAACAATCCACACCCCGACTGATGCTAGCTTAGGTCACAGATATTTCTGGAAAAGTTTCCACTCAGTCTTAGTTTCGGTCACTGTTCGTCCTGGTTATCGAAGACAAAGAAAACTCTGTAATACTAAACTTATTTCGGATGTCGTGCTAAAACTAGGCGTATCAATATCATCATGAAGGCAATGCAGTGGTACTCGCATTAATTTAAGTATTCTGATTATTTATTTTTTTCCTGTAAATCCAGCACCTATTTTACCTGGTTGATTGTGATTTAGTAAAACTCACATACAAGTACACCAGCTACTAGCGTTAGCTTAGTTACAGATTGTTAAGATAAACCAACGCACACATACGCACTCATAAAATTATTGGTCCGTATGGTTGAAGTTTGTGAAACGCTGGTCAGGGAAGAGCAACAAAACTTCTGCCCGTCGTCTTTTTTCCAGGGAGTGTAAGACGAAACTTTTTCTCAGTCGGACAGTTTTACTTGGAATTTAGCTGGTTGACCTTTAATTTGAACGCTAATTGGAGTATATTACAGTAGCTGTTTCCTTTTTCAAGACTTTCAATCAACACAAGCGCCGTTATTTTTCATGACGGCCAACATAGAGTTGCGCCTATTCCTGGCATCCGTCTTTACAAAAAATGACTCTTATTAACATTAATGTATTAAACTTGAGTTTATTTATTGCCTTGGGAGCTAGAGAACATAAAGACAGTTCAAGTTTAAAGAAAAGAAGCATAACTCATGCAATTTCAAAATGTAGTTAAACGATCATCAGGACAGGTTGGTCTTTCTTCCTAGTACGGGTACGGGAAGTTCAAAATCTGTTACTTTTATGTTTTTGGGACTGTTTAATATCCTAATTACTCTACAGTAAGTTGAGCAGTTTGTTTTTGCCTACCTCATAACGTAAAAGCAATTTAGGCTACAAAATATTCTCACGAAACTACCGAGAATTTGACTGAGTAACGAGTTAAATATAGTCTAATCTGGTAGCATTTTTCCCAAGACTCAAACAGTGGAGGGGCTAAGCCTTCTTATGGGTAAATTAAGTAGGACACCTCAGCGACTATTTTGGAGAAACTACCCAGTACTCGGGGAGAACTTCATAACACGTAAGTTCTTATTTCCTAACACTATGATTTACACAACGTCCTTTTCAACGATTAGTTTGCGATAGGAAAACCGAAAGTCGGGTTTCGTTAATAAACCGACAAGAAGTAAGAACCCGCTTGGCAAGTCTTTCAGTACCACATGCATTTTTTCGAACCAAACAAACTGTTCCCAAATTCTTTGCGGGAACCTGAATTTAATATGTGCAAACTCTTGTTAGCTTTAGGACTCCTACTTCTTTTTGGCAGTAAGTATTACACTAAAGCCTGTCGCAAGTCGTCCAAAGCTTTTTAGCGTGTTTAGTTCGTCCATTGTCCCTAAGTGTTCTGTAGTACCGGCTACCCCAGCTACCGGTTACCCTCTACTAGTTAGATTGCCTCCCTAAAGAAAATTGGGTTGTTTGCATCTTACAGGAATACTGAGTTTGTTTCTTTTCGTTTCGTTTTTTTTACGAGGTGTGCAATGTCCAATCTGCTAAGAATCAACAAACTGTCACAACATTAAAAATGTCCAGACTTTCGTTAATACAATACTTTGGGGAATAAATTTAAGTTCCGTGGAGGCTTGTGGAGTTTTTTCTTTTCTTTAGTACGATATGCAGAATTGTTAATTTCTTACGCATGGAAAAAGTTAATGCCTTGGAAGGAATTCGCCGGCATCTTAGATTTACGCATGAAAGGGCTTGAAAGCTTAGGCTTTTCAAGCCTTTTTGCATGTACCTCCCTTTTCTTCATTCGATGATGCTCTTGACACAGCAAACATGTCGTATTTGGTCACCCAAAGTGACGAATGGTGCATTCAGAAAGATTAATTAGGGTGATAATAAGGCAGACACACTCTCTTTCCCTTGTTGAACTCGCTTGATATGGTTGCTTGCGAACCAGAAATTTTGGCTCCTTGCCCTACTAGAAATCTTCAAACTCGTGTCCCTGCCTATCTATGCATCGCAAACCAGAAATTCTGAAACTTATCTCTACTTTCAAGAAAGGTTAGGTTATTGGACAGTAACTGGACGGATATTTTCATTATAAGGGTAAAAAAGTTCATTATGCTTTTTATATAATATAATATGATATGATATGGTATAATATAATATAATATAACATAATATAATATAATATTGTATAATATAAAATAATATAATGTATTGTAATCCAATAAAATAATATAATGTATTGTAATCCAATAAAATAAAGTATATTATAATACGTGTTTAGAAAAGTTACACATTGTGAAGGTCTAGTTATGTCAAACAATACACTGTGATCCATCCGGGCAAGACTGATTGGCATTTGGAAGTTTGTCAACTAATTAACATGGCTTTGTATCTGAAGTAGTAAGTCGGCTTGTAAAATTGGACCGCAAACGGCCTGCCTGAATTTTCAGGGGGTACGGGGCAGGTATAAAAGTCGAAAAAACCGAATGAAATCCGCTATATAATTAAGGATCTAGTGCGTTTTCTGCTCGTTTTTTATGATTTCCGCATGCTTCTCGAAGGAGCTTCTGTGTTCAAGAATATGGAAAAACTCGGGATTGGGAGTCAACATTACATTGAGGTCTGTCATTACTTTGCTCATTTGGCAGACCCTCGCAGACCGAATTTCTTTTTATTTTTTGACAATGTTTTAATGAGCTTTTCAGCCTTCCTTATGTCCAGGACGCATAAAAGCAAGTCAATATTTGTCCGTTGTGGACTTGGGTGGGTTGGGTTTTACGGTAGTAATTAGCAAGGTCCTAAATGGTTCGCGCTAAGACTCTTGCTCGCTTTTTTAACAGCTTCTGGTACTACCGTTGTTTTGAGTGTTGACCAAACTTACTTTAGATTCTTTAGCGCTCCCGGAATGCTAGTTAGATCTTTGGAGGCTGCTCCTTAAAAGGATGTCTTGTTTATTCTCTTATTTTAACTTTATTTTAAAAGTACGTCTACCCAACTGTTCAGAAACCATAAAAAAATTTGCGAAAGGACTGACAGTGGGACAAAACCCACAAAGTGCGCAAGCGTTCCCAAGAGAGAGACAGGATTCGTTGATGCCCGTGGCGACTTTTTTGCAGTGGTTCCATTCATAACAAGACGCCGGACCAACCAACGGAAAGTACAGGATACATTGCAGTTCCGTTTGAACCAATTGCGTGGCTTGATTAGTTCAGGAGTTCTTTTTGCTGAAAAGCCCTTGCGCAGGGGTTTTTACAGGCCGGTGATGGATATGCGAGTACACCTGAGCTGTTATTTTCTTTGGTAATGGCAGACGGGTGGGCATCACCTTGATTATGTGGTTCTGCTACACGCAACAGCTGTGCATGAAGGTTTCCCGTTTTCCTGACCTTTGTTTGATACGTAAATTGTAGACGACACCTTTCCTTTTTTCGAAAACTAACTGGCTCCCTTATTACGTTGCAACGTGCACTGGACTAGCAAAAAGTTCCATATTATTACTAAAATAACCCTTAACGATTTTTTTTAAAGTAGAGCCGGATACCCTGCGCAGTACTCCCTCTATATGTAAAAGCCGCGGTCTTTAAAATTTTACGTGGATTAGTTCATTTACTTCCAAGCTGACGAATTACAGTTCATAAGCAGTTCAGTTCGCGGTTCCGGATTTCACCGTTAAGCCTTCGCCTGTGGCCGATGGCTCCATTTTCAGTCTGCCTGTGTTTAAAACCGCGGGCTAAAGGATTGAATCAGTTTCCTAAAGAGTCCGTGGATAAGCTACCGCTCGGGTTTATAAATAAAAATGTAAAATTGGTGAGGTTGGTAAAATCCCCACTGGCATTGGATACGCCCCTTCCTCTGCAGAGCCTTACTTGTATAGCCTGCGTGATAAGTAAAAACCGTCTAGCGAGGAAAAGGGAAAGTCTTCTTGTGACGAACCATGAGCCAGTCAGAAAGCCGGAATGACAAGGATTTTACCTCTAGGGCCTGTTATTACGCGGGCTCTATGCATGAGTGCAAGTGTGTGCTTTTATGTACACTCTCGACCATAGGGGGGTCGTAATCCTTCTAATTCTCTCAGAGCTTTCTTCTCATCTGGCTCCTTAAAATAAAGTTCAACGAAAATATAGCAAGTAACATTTGCCCACTTTTAATCTTCTTGCATTTAACTGCCGCCGGTCTGGCTGTATGCGCCTGCATGCTTCGACACTACTCCATGCATGGACGTACAGCGAAAGTAGGTATCCAGAATACCTACCTGTTGTCCCCTCCCTGAGGAAAAAGGTACGGTTGGGGCTGGTGGTGGCTCGCCTTTACAACAGCTATATCGCATAGATGTGGGAGTTGCGAGACGGCCCCGCTTCTTATCCCGTTGATGCAGTTCGGGTCTCGGCGGGTCGGAGCAGGACTTGGTGAGAAAGGGGGGATGGGAAGCTTTAGCGATACCAAGTTTGGTGGGGTAGGTTAAAGGGCCCGGAGGGTAGCGCTACAGTGCGCGCAACAAGTCTTTTTTTTCTATTTTACTACCTCGTCTGTTGTCTTTCGAACCGAACCCAACTTGGAGGAGATGGTGTGAGGTAAGGTGGCGAGAGGCGGGGTGTGTGGGGGGGTCAAGGTGAGGTGGTTGCAAAGGGGAGGTCGAAAGTGCGAGAGAAGAAACCGAGGAACGTGTGTATGTGCGTGTGGTGGTGTCCGCTGTCTGTATTGTGTATTGTTGAGTTGCTTGCTTTTGGGCCTGAGCGTTGGTCTTTAGAGAAGGGGCAACACCCTCAACCCCCCTCGAGTGGGGGTCGGAGAGCCCCTTACTACTTAGCTCGAAGACGCTGGAGGAAGACAAGAAAGGAGAGGAAAGAAGAAGACACACTTTTACAATAAACCGGACAACAGAGCCAAAGGAGCTCGAAAGAGAATAGGAGCTTGAGAATCGAGAGACTATTGAGTGGAGCTGTAGACGATGCGGCTCGAGCGACAAGGCAACAAGGGCCCCAGTTTCATTGAGTGTCCGTTCAGTTTGGCCGCCTCGCTCCAGCGGTGAGCATGGCCCCTCTATGGATCATCAAGTGGTGTTGAGTACTTTGGTGGCCCTGCTGCTCTATTACAACACCCTTCATGCGGATTTTGCTTACGACGACAGGTAAAAAAAAAGAGCTCGACAATTCCCCAGATTTTTAAGAATGGTTCGGTGGTGGTGGTAGTGGTGATGGTGTAAATGGGGTCTTTCGCCCAACAAGTTTGGGTAGCAAACCGTTGGTGATCTCTGCGTGGTTCCTTTTTTCGTAAATGTTTGTAAAGTGGAGGCCTGGGACGTTTTTGGATTATACACTTCCAAGTATACATTGACGAAGGCTGGAAGAATGTGGGTTTAGTCTTCACGGATGTTGGTTGCTCCATTCTTTTTCGGGATCTAGAATCGTTTACTTAGTGATCCGACCGTGATCTCCAAGCTAAGCACACGAAATGCGACCTTGTACTGAATTTTTGCGTGACATAAGTTTACACAAGTGCAGAAAAGGGAGACGTGGAGTTATTTCTGCGACCCATGTCCCCAAGTTCCGATAGACTAATTGGTTTGATAGAAAGGAAGCTAATAGGACACTCTAGTGGATTTTTTGGTGGTATTGTGTGTTATGTGTCGAGTGGTGGTGCGCCCTGCGGTGAGCCTTAAGCTGGCGGTCCGGGGCACCACGCTGAGGCCAACGCCAACTCCGACCGAGAAGGTCTTCTTCACCTCGGCAGGAAACTCCATTAACACTCGGGCTACTTTACCTAAAGTGTTTCACGGCTGTTACTGCTTTTCTCTTGAGATACTATATAAAAACAATACAGCTATAAAAGAAGGACATGAATAGGGCCACTTTAATTGAATTATGGGTCTTTTTTAGCTCTTGATATGTGGGAGAAGAAGGATGAGAGGCTGCAGAAGGTTTTGCTGGGAATGACATGAGTCTTGCGCAAGGTAGTTTCTTGTTGTTGGCGCGTGCTAAGTACTCCTCGGCGCACTTTTTGAAAGCGCTGCAGAGAAAACACACCCTAGCTTAGCTTAAATTTACGAGTTGACTTCTGTGGTGATACGACAAGTGTATTTGCATGGCGTTTTCCTCTGACGGGGGGTAGGGAGAGTCGGGAAGAAAACGAAGTTACATTCTTGTCTGAAGGTTTTCTTTTTTTTTCTTTAGCGTAGTGTGTAATTTCTAGTATTTAACGAAGGGATTACGTGGTGTATTCTAGTAGCCATCAGAGGAGTTATACTGAAGCCCTTTTAGCCGAGACTGCTAGGACTATTGGAAATGGCTGACACTCACGCACTAGTTCAGCGTTCCAATTTTGCGGCGGGAAATTCGGAGCTTCCGTCTTCTCGGCTCTTAACCGGTTTAAACCTGGGGTCTTTGCAAGTTTGCTTCCTTGATTAGAAAGCAAATCAAATGCGACGTCCTCCTGTAGATTGTATGGGTATTGCGAAAACGTTCCTTTTTCAGATCTACCTTAACGTGTCGCATTCTTTGAAACCTCCGTTTGTTGCCCAAGTTACAAAGCTCCAGTTCCAAACATTGGAAGATCCTGTAAAGTGTTTAGTTTAATATTTAATGACTATGATACCTTTGATAGATATCAATAAAATACTAATAAGCGTAATTGAAACTCGCGAATTTAGGCAGCATTCGACCGGTTTCCTTCAATTCGCAGTGTTAAATGCACTTTTCTATAGCGCAATGTAGTTCTTCTCAACCTTTTTCTGTATTACCCAAATATTGCGTTCAAAAGAACGGAAGACTGTTACTCAACGTGAGTGAAGTGCCAAGTAACTTGACTGAAAGAAACACCACTTTTGTCCAATTATGGAAGTTTTCTAAGGTTTAAGAAGTACTGGTGGAAGTGTATTTTATGTGCAAAATGGATAGTGTAGGAATGTGACTGTTTTGCAACTCAGTGGAGCCAAATTTTGCCGTCCGGTTGACAATGAATTGTTCTTGAGTGAAGTCGAGAAAATGCTAGTTGGGTGCGTAAAAAAATGGCGTTTCTAATGGTGTCGAAACATTTTCGAGTTTTGGATTGATTGAGATAGCTTAGGTGAGCAGGTTGTAATTGTTGAGGTATTTTGAATGACTGGAAAGTTGACATAAATTGAAAGCCAGACGTGCATACGAGAGTTTGAGTGATGGAACGAGGTGTGAAGCAGTACGAGAAGCGATATGTCACTTTCTGCCAAGTTTTATGACTCAAAGAATTGATTTGCTGTCAGCTTCTGAAAGGTAAACAGAGCTGGGATTGAGGGAAAGACAAAGGATTCCCCTGTGTTTTTACATTAAGAGCGAGCAGCATAAAGTGGGAAATATGGATAGTTGCGGCCTGCGAAGACGAAAAAAGGAAGTAAAGAAGCCTGGATGCATCAAATCTGTGAGAGCTGTTGATGGGCCTATAGGCCTAAATACGGCTATAACCTTTTGTGGCCTTGTGGTATGGTCCGGGTTTTGGTATGCCAATGATTTGAATAGCCGCGCGGTTCTTCAGTTTTTCTTTGGGGGGCTGTAAAAAAAAGGAAATAACTGGCTTCGACCGCCGATAACTGTTCCGTTTTCTTCCCATTTTCAACCCTACTTGGGTGCCTTGCCCCTCCTTTCGCTTTCCCAGTCGCTAATTTTGGGGTTCGGGAACATAGTTGCGGATTTAGATAGGGATTGACAGGAAAGCCCTCTACGTTCTTTGTTTTGGTTTCAGAGTGATTTCAGTGCGCAAGCTCCGAGTCATGTGAATAAAAGTAATCATTACGAGGGGGAAAAAAACAAGCTAGATATCAAGCCTTGGGATTTCTCTCGACTTGAACTTTTCGTTCAACGAATCATGAAAGAAGTTCCTACTGAACATGTGAATTCGTAGCGGGAACTTTTTTCCATTTGAAATTCATAGACACTTGGAGACATTTTAGATTTGGAAAAAAAGCTGCTGTCCTTTCACCTTACATAATCAGGTGGTTTTGCTGTGGCGTCGGAATAGGTGTTTTCGCCTGGGCGAAGATGAGAAAAGGTATACGTGTAAGTTGTATGCCAGTAGGCTTTGGATTGTTCCCAGGAGCACATAAGTGGACCTAGCTGGCGAGGATTTTAACGAATTGCAAGTTTTGTGGAGACTAGAATGTATCTTTCGAATGCGCCCTCATCAACACTCATTCCCGAAAAAGGGGCTATGTCGATGTTGTTGGGTCGCGTGATGGAGAGCCCATGTCAACAGGTAAGGCCTTCACACTTAGCACCCTATCGTGAGGCCTGTTGCTCCCATATGTCACGCCAACCTAACCTGGTCAGAACCACCTATCTCAATAAGAGAAACACAGAAATTCCAAAAGTTAAAAAGAAGTAAAAAAATGCGTTAGTATACTTTTAGGAGTCGTTTCCTCTTTTCTCTTTAAAGAAAGTATTACTCGAAAAGCCTCGGTATCCGTTGTTGGTATGTTCCGCAAGCCAATTGTCCCGTTTAGTTCAATTCGTACTGCCTATGTCATGCACAGTCTTGTGTTTAGGAAAACTCAGTGCATTTCTAGCATTTCTGTTCAAGGGATGTTTATTTTCCACATGGACCTCGCTTTTATAGATCTTCGAAGGGATCAGTTTTAGAGTTGTAAGTCAAAGACTGGATCTTAGGAAATTACTGGGTATTCTTAAACGTAGGATAGGTAGAACCGGAACACGAGTGGGAATATAACTTTTGAAATTGAAACTTCCACCTAACACTTGTTCAGAAGAAAAGTTGCTCAGAACGGAAAAACAGTAGGGAATTATTTTTAAGTAAATTTGGATATTCCAACTCGGAATGTTACTTTGTTAATTACTTTCACGTTTCCCGGGTTTTTGTCATTGTTAGACTGCGCAAATATAACAGCGATCCCGCCATAAATGTCCTTAATGGTTACATTTTGTTTTTTTGAATGTGTAATTAATGCCTTAGTAAGCATAAAGGAGATGATGTCTTTCCGTTTCCAGTTATGTATGAGTTGTTTACTAAAGTTACTTTATAACGTCCAGTAGTCCTGGTGAGCGCGTATACAATGAAACACCTCTAATCGTTCTGGATCGGACCAAGGGGCTCGCACTTGCACAAAATTCGAGGAATTGGAAATATCGGGTCGTACGGGTCAATCTTAGCCACATAACATTAAAAGACTTCAGTGTTCATTCTTGGACAGCTTTGAGACATTGCACCACGCGAACCAAATATCGTATCATAATTATGTTTTCTTTAAATATATTTTTAGTTTGCGTTCGTATTTGTAGAAGCTTGTTAGTAATACCGTTATTTCAGTGCATGCCGAAGATGAGTAAATGGGTAAGAATGGTTTTTCTTTAAGGGATACCTCGGGACACGGTATCGCTTTGGCCTAAGTTTGGTAGAAAATATTTCAATATTTAACTAATGATAGGAAAACTTTCATAAGCACCGCCTACATGCGCAATACCCAACCCCGGTGCTTGCAGAAAAATGGCGGTATCCAGACATAGTTTTCAGTTGTTTTCTCAATTGTTTTTAATGATTTAAAAAAGAGCCGTTCTATTTTGCTTTGATAAGAATACCTTCGCAACGTGGTCTGTTTTCATGCTTTTCGCAAATTTGTAGCAGCTTTAAAGCCTATTAGCGTTCTTACTCTTTGAGATGTTTTAATACAACAAAGAAAGATATCCAGTTTTATTACGAAAAGTAAATTTGTCAGAAAAGTACAGTTGAATTGTTTATCGGTGCATCACGAAACCGTGTGGCTCGTGAGTTAGTTTCATCTGTTGTCTTACGTCAGGAAAATCGTGAGTGTTAAGTTGAAGTGTTTGCGATTGGCAAAATTTCGCAGAATTTGACAAATTCGGAGAAACTTCTTTTTTTCCAGACTTACTTATTTCAAATGGGACGAAAATTCTCACAAGTTGCCTATAAGAACAGTAAACTTGTCGCGAATGCTTAGAAAGACCCTGTGCCTTTGATCTTTGACCTTTCTAGTTCCGTTTCCTGCGACCGAGACGCAATTACCTACCAGGCTACATCGCTGGGCTTTTTTCCTCTCCTTTCTTGTTTATGTGAATTGATTTATTCCGTGTAGAAGGCAGAAAAAGATAGTTGAATAGGCTTTTCTGGCTGTCTTTGTACTTATTCGTGTGTATTTTCGAGAACGCGCCTCAGTGCGCCATAGGAATGGATGTCTTAAACCCGTACTACTTACTAGCATACAAGACTTGAGAGTTTTGTGTTAGGAAAAGGTCTTCTTCCATTTGTTCTCCCCGTGGTCATCTTCTTGGGGGAAGAAGCGAACACTTGCAGCTTGATCACCCATTCTTTTGTATCGTGCTTTTCGAGTTTCCACCTGTGGTGAGGCCCTTGTCATCCGATTCGTTTACTTATTGTTACTATGTATGTTCGCGACAGGATTTGAGTAGACATGTCATTGATTCATTTTCCCGAATAATTAATTTGGTTGTGACGCGCTATTTTGTTACTGTACACAGCAGAAAGGGCACAATTACGCCATACTTAGACGCCTGGCATTTCTCACTGTTTGTTTTGTACAATGTACCGTCTCGGGGAAAAGATTTATAAAACCGCAGACTTTACCTGTAGGCAGTGTGAAGACGAAGAGGGCTTAGGAAGAAAAATCGGGTAGATAGGAAAGACGGATTTGGGGAATGGGAATTGCTTAATACGCGAGGTTTTGCATGATGGAATTTGAGGGAGCGAAAATTTGACGAATAATGAGCCAACTAGAAAAGTGGAATGGCGCGGCGTAGTAATGTAAGCGATGGGGTCAATCCCTTGCTAAGACGGATAAAAATGGGAGCTATCAGCTTACGTAATGGTGTTTCGAGTTTTCGGGGGACAGTGACGTATACAGTGCATTTATGGGCGACAGCGTATTTGAAAGAGGAAAATTTCACACGTCTGTGTAGATTCTTTAAAACAAACCCCAAGAGTTGTCTTTCGCGGAGTAAATTAATCGACTGGTTGTTTTAAAGAGGTTCCATTAGTTTGCATTGGGAGTACATTGTCTAGCCTACAGCAATGGTATCATCTTTTTCTCATTGCCAGACGCATGAGCAAATTTCTCAAAAAGCTGGGTAATTTTGAGGAATGCACCATAATTGCCAAAAGCGCCGAAATGTAACATAGCCTGGGTCGTACCGAGAATTTCTAGTTCGGGAGAGGGTGTGGGTAAATACCCTTCCCACCCTCCCCCCTTGGGTATGGGCTGGAGCACAGCTTTTCATTTGCGCCCGTACCCATGAAGATTTCAAACGGTAAACATCTTTATACAAAAACTTAAAAAGCAATTATGCATATATAAAACAAAACACGCAAAATGTACCCAGGCATACACAATGCACGTGTTGCTGCGAAGAACTTTAAAATAACGAGGGGAGTGAAATGCGAACAAAAGCATAGTCGTTTATCAGTGAATACAAGTCAGAATAGTAGACCAATTTATTTTTACGGATATTAGCTTTTTCGTGACATCCGTGAGTGAATTGCGAATTTTACTGGCTGATACGCCCGTAGGTCGATTCGGTAGCCCTCCTTTTCCCGGGTACTGTAATGTTATGATATCAGAGGATGTCGTCTTTTCTGTTGAATCGCTTGCGGTTGAATCGTTAACTTAGATGTCGTCTTTTTTTTGTAAAATAAGAGAACCCGTTAATTTTTTAAAAAAAATTAGTTATCCTTTTTGACTTTCAATCCCCCCATCCAACTTTTAGTTTGTCGCGCAGGCGGGGCTGTGTTAGTAAAGCATGATGCACTCGGAAGAGTATGAGCCAATGCATTGGGGCAAGGGCGGGCTATTCGACACTTGCTTTCTACATTCTACTGCGCCACAGTCCAGGAACCTCGTACCTCGTTTGCTAACACTCAGGATGCGAGTAATTTTTCTAGAGCCAGAAGGACATGGACATTTTGCACGCAACTGTGACGCTGCCGTGATTGTCAGGGACCACAAAGTTAGCGTGTGCAGTTCCGTCTTCTATGAAAGCTCACCATGTGCCGCAGATAAAGCACCACTTTTGTCATTTCATGTATACTTTAGCAGTCATTTCGAATAGAAAGTAAGCGCAAGAGAAGTGATAGTGACGATTTTATAAATAAAAGTGAATTGTTCGCAATTCTATTAATTCCGGTGCACAGAGCCTCCTTTTCCAATTTTGCTGCTATTTGATGGAGTCCTATTTCGATCTTGATTTCAGACGAAGATTGTCCAGTGTATGGTGAAATCTTGTCGATGAAAGGATAGTTTCAGAGTTTGTTTAAAAGGAGGATTGCGCGAATCATGTAGTGAAGAAGTACGTGAAGCAGCCGCTTCTGGCTGTTTCTTGATCAAGGAGAAGTTTTCGAATCCCGACCAATGAAGTTGCAATTCGTAGATATCAAAATAGCAGTAGATTTAGTAGCCAGTAGATTTATAATAAATCTAGTGCTTAGTTAGCTAGAAGATTTTGCCCGCATCGAAGTTGTCATTGGAGACGGGCGTATTGTGAACATGTGTGTGAAGAATTATTGATTGAAACGAGAGGAGCAGTCGGATGTCAACGTTTGTTTTTCTTTTTTTCTGGTAGACATAGTTTATAAAATTAGGGGGAAATTGATGCCGAAAAGAGCACAAACGATATTCTGGGGACGAATCATTGAAGAAGACCTTCAAAATAGCCGCTAGCGACTTAAAGCCGCAAACTGACATGAACGTCGAACATCCCCACACCATCCTACCTTTCGCATAAAAAAATCAATCAGTCCGTTCTGTCAATGCAAAGATCGGATTTAAATAAGACTTGCGTCATATTTTCTCCCACAGCTTGTGACAAAACAAGCAGCGAGCAATACTCACTAGACAGTTAGCTAAACTTTGAATTTATCTCAGCGCATTCCTTGCCAAGTAAAGTACATACACAACATAGTATTACACCTGTTAGTCATTTCGTTCGATACGCTACCAAATTCAATGGCTATAGTTGAGCTCTGTTGTGGATCTTTTAATGAGCTTGATTTGTACCTAATACTCTGCATTTCTAACTACTGCTCAACCAAGAATCATCAGTACAGAAAACAGGATAGCTTCTGCTCACGCGCTTCGTAGTGGAAATATTTGGGAGATTTCCCTTAAATCGAAAGGAACACGGGAACAGTCACTCCAGCAATATGCAAAGTTCCACCAGGAGGCGCGAAGGAGGAAAAAAAGCGAGAGCCATTGGAAGAAAGCAGGTGACTTCTCCACAAATGTACCAGAGATGCCTTTAGTTATAACAGGATCCTGAATGGTTTAATAGCCAGGAGAAATTAAATTTGTATGTTTGCGCCATTAGTAAACCTTTTCCGAGACAGAACCATTACAGATAACGATGTTTTAGCTGATTTTCTTGTCTAGGTTGCCGTTATTCGACGTAACCTATTGACGACGTTTTAGTGACGGAGGTGGAGAGAAAATGCTTGGGAAAAAATAAGAATAACATACGAGATTTGGTACGAACGAGAGGTTTGTAATCATTGTCCCGAGGCAGCTGTTGACCCCGTGATTAGGCTGGCCGCTTAATAGGGACTGGCATAAGGGAGGGGCACCCACTAAGGCGATCCGAGAAAAAGAAATATTTGGGGGGGCGATCCTTTTGTAGGGTTGCAGGGGAAAACCACACTTTTTTCCCCTCAGAAAATGACACGATTTGGCGATCATCTTTTTGGGGGGAGAAAGAGTGTTGGGGGGCGGCTTAGTTTTGAACAGGCGCCTGTTAAGCAGATGAACAAAAAGGTGAAAGAATTAAAAGGTGAAAAAATAGGTTGTAAGCAACCGACTCGAAAGTAACTTATTAAAAAGGGCTGCAGGTGACCCGCCCTCTTCCTGACCTTCCATTTTGGCCCAAGCATTTTTTCAGCAGTTTTTCTACGCTTTTCCCGGAGTTGCTGGGTAGCTTTTAACGTAGCTTTAGCTGTAACGTGTTTATCCTGATACGTTACTCATTACGAAGACGTACAACGCTGTCCTTCGGGCTTCTAAGGTTTTGGTAAGAAATTGGCAAGTTACCTCGAATTTATGTTCTTTTAAAAAAAAATTCTTTCAAGACTGGTGAAGCGGACTAGAAATTCGGGCGTCCTTGCACTGGTATAATGTCAAACTCATTTTGCTTAGAATGTCGGAAGGCTGTGCAAGCCGTCAACTTGATATTTTTCACACAGTTTTGGCAAGTCTTGTATCCGTACGTTCCACGGAAGGGGTAATCGAAACATTTTGCTGTTGCGGGTGAAAATCCCATGTAGGTGGTCGAAGGGTTAGAGGGGTATACCCGGGTTCGCAGTGTGGGGATGCTGTGAAGACGTTGACGAGAAAACGGAATTTTTAGTAAGATAGCGTGAGATTTGGAAAGCAGTGCAAAAGTTGGAAAGCGAAACGCTGGAGAAATTATGCTCAATCTGCAGAAAAGCAAATGGAGATCATTATGTATAGACCTGCAGCTTTTTTTGTGGAGGGGGAGGTATGTGCTATTTGCCTTGCAAAAGTCGGTTCGAAAAAGGACACGTCGGGGGATCCGAAGGGTCGTACAGAAAGGACTTGGCTTGACGGAGGCCGCTTGGTTCGCGTTATTTCAACATATGTCGGCGAAGACCGACTTTGATCTTACGGGAAGCTTAAAAACCCTCATATGCCCCCTTTCGCATTGGAGTGTGGATTTTCCCTTCTGGTCTTTTATGAGTTTGTCGGGAGAGCCCTATAAAAATAAAAGGAGACCTTCGCTGTTTTACTTTCCTGCCAAGCTCCAAGGTTTGTTCTTTGGTGCCGTGGACCAGACGTTAGGTGACTTTTTCGCTCCTTGTCATCCGTTTTCTAGGAGAACTGGTAGAAGATGCATTTTTATGTTTTGAAAGGATCGCTTGGAATTGTGGTGGCTCCCAACGGAACAGTGGACTGTAGAGTATGATGTAGTGATGTAACTTTACGATGTTCATAACCTGTCTAAACGCACTAGGTAGCGGCGTCAAAGGACACGAAAGACTCCAAGGGAGTCACAGGACCAATACGATTTGAATTGCTAGCATTTACAGGAAAAAAGACGCAAATTATGAACTACCAGTGGAAAACCTGCAGTGCTGCATTTTTCTTTTGTTTTTGCGTATTTTTTCGTGTATTTGAGTATGGTGAAAAGGAAAGTAAGAAGTCTCACCATGTAGACCAGAGGTCGGCGACACACGCCGCGCAAGCCCGTGTTATCCTGCCTGCCGTACTCGAACGAAGAATTTCACACGAAATGATATTGGCAAACTTTCGAGTACTGAAGACGCATAAGAAAATGGTTAATGTGTAATTAGTGTTTAACTTTGTGTTTAAGTGAGTTTTTTGATTTCTTAATGTTATAATGTGTAGCAATTTTGATTCAGCTTAATATACATTTGACATAAATTTGATAAAATTGGTTTAGTATAAATTGATAGAATTGATGTAGTATAAATTAGATGAAATTGCTTTCATATAAATTTGATAAAATTGATTTAATATAAATTTCATTCGTCTATATAAGTTTTATAACTATTTTGTTTATAGTGAAATTCGTTATAGTTGCATCGAAAAGCGTGTTGGGTTTTAATGTCCTTTTTAGACGCGTGTGAAAAAATCGTCCGTTTTTAAGGGAAAAAATCTTTAAGAGTAAGCTTTCTGAGGATAGGGACACATACAACAACTGTAAAACGTAGTTCACTTTGTGTTAACGCGCAGTTTGGGCAAATCCAATCCACCGACCGGGCAGATGACCGAATTACTTTCGAATTGACTCTTATTGGACTTTTCCCATTATTTATGACGTCTCTTAGATAACGCGAGTTAAAATCGTCTTGTGATTAATGAGGTAACACGAGGCTTGAAGCCATTAAGATTGTTGTTGTAAGAAAGGCTTTCAGTAATTAGTCTCTATTAGTGTTCTTTGTACAAGGTTTTATCACTGTATAAAGTTATACATGATAAAGATTTGAAAAAAATGTAAGGAGAAATGTAAATGTTAAAGCACTCTTTTGAAGTCTACATCGTCAGTGTGGAATTTTCGTCACCTTCTTGTTGACCTCGTTAGCTGGTAAGGAGCTCCCATTTATTGTACCGACTCAAAACTGTTCCGGTTTGCGTGCTATGCCTTTACAACAATCGGTCAACGTTAAAGCATTTCTGCCCACGCAGCAGTGGGAATGGAGTTGTTCACGTAGCTTCGGTATGGAGTCGCAGCTTGAACATGGAGCCAGCGCTCCACGAACATGGCGATTTCTCCAATCCGTGCAAGTAGTGGGAGAGAGACGAACCTGAAACTATTTGGAAAGACAACGGAACTTAGTGTAGGGGACACTGGTTCTTGTGGACACAGCAATGTATCGGAGTTCTGTAAGGTGAAAAGAGGAGAAGAAGAATGAGGAAGGAGGCGGAGGGCTAGGGTGGTTGAGGCGAAGGGTAGGGTCAGTTTTAAGTGAAACAGCGTGTTCTTGGGCAAAGTCCCAAACAGGTTTTGTTTTCTCTGATCCATTTTACATATCAAGTTTAAACGAAACGAACTTTATAAAAAAAGGGAACACGACAGGAGCAGTTTCCATACTCGAATTCTGGACATGCGTAGAGCAAAGGCTAAAGGCGGGGGTTAGGGGGGGGGGTTGAGGTTCGGTAGCTTTTTAAGCGCCGTAGTTTTTGGCGACTGTTCGGTGCGTGTGTTGATGTTGAGGTGATGTTCCCGCGGTCTAGCCCCAGAAGTCTTTCTAGTTCCTTCGAAGCATGATGCTAGTGTAAGAAGGAATCCCAAGTATAGGGCCAGGTTCGCCTCAAGGTCCCTTTTTTTCTGGTCCCGTTCCTTGCATTGCCAACACCGAGAGACGACAGGTGACCGACAAAGCAATGCCTCGTTTGTCATTGCTAACGGGTTTTTGTTCACCTTCGTATCAACGCACATCCATCATTCAATCGCCCCCCTTAGCCACCGTTTTTGAAGCACGGTCCTCTCTTCCTCCGTGGACTACTGTCAATAATACACCCCTGCCTTGCATTTAATTAGCATGACAGCTGGGTTAGTACACACAGGGAAATTATGAGACGGTTCGGAAATTTCAGTTTTTGGGGGACTGGAATTCAGGTGCGGTAAAGACACTGTATCGCTTGCTCTTAGTGGGCCATTACGTGGGAAAATGTCCTGGGCGATTTCTTAACATCCATTGCGTATTTTTTACACTTTCTGGGCAGTAAAGTTAAGGCCACGGTATACACAAACGCCTTATGGGAGAATAACATGGCGAATTGGTTCAGGTGATACCCCAGAAATACGTCCATATTTCAAAGAAAAATTTTAACAGTAATGTTAGCAACATTAATATCTACTGCACCTGGAGCTCACTTTTTAAAAAACAACTAAAAGTAAATTTGAAATGTGTCGATACATTTTTTTCAAACTTTTTCAAGAAAGGAAAAAACGAAAACTGGACCTCGAGATGCATTAGGTATTTATTTTCTGAATTTTTGCTGCAAAAGAAAGTGAAATCTGACAATTATTTTTCATGAAAACATGTCAAAACTTCTTTCAGGAATATAAGATTTCAGCCCTCCGTACTGAAATGCGACAGACGTTTTCTTGAAAACTACTAATCCGATTTTAGATTTCTTTGTGGCAAAAAAATCAGAAAATAAATACCTACTGTACCCTGGAGATCCGATTTTCCTTTTTTGTTTATTTAAAAAGTTGAAAAAAGTTGAAAACACAAGTTAAATTTGTTTATGATATTTTTAAAAAAAGTGAGCTCCAGGTGCAGTAGATTTTAGTGTTGCTAACATTACTGTCAAAACTGTTCTTTGCAATATTGGCAAATTTCTGAGATATCACCTGAACCAATTCGCCATGTTATTCTCCCATAAGGCGTTTGTGTATACCGTGGCCTTAAAGGTGACTGTACACTGTACAACCTTACTTTGATAATTCTAGAAATTGTCTTAAAGTGTCGCTGTTTCGATAAATGTGTGCCATTTCGATAGAATAAAAATGAAATGAATGGGAAAACATTTGATTAAAAGTGTTAAATTAATCAAAATAGTCCCATTTACACTTGTTTAGTAAAAATATTCACATTTACACTAATTTAATAAAAATATTCACATTTACACTTACTTAATAAAAATATTCATATTTACGCTTATTTAGTTAAAATATTCACATTTACACTCATTTAATAAAAATATTCACATTTACACGTATTTAATAAACCTAAACTGAAATACTTCGGTAAGTTTTAAGGCAAGTGTCTTTTTTATCGATTTAATAGTTTGTTTGGCGGTCATGCACGTTATTTTTTCCCCTCTGTAGTGTATTGCCATGTCTCGCCGAAAATTATCGGAGACGTGTTGTGTATAATTCGAATCAAAAGTTCTTAATTAACTAAATTAAAACCTAACTGTCGAAAAAGATTTGAAGGATATGTAAGGATGTTCAGAACATCTCGCCGACATTATCTACACAACTCCTAATGTAAATTCCAACGAAAGTTGTGGACATACAGTGGTCTTAAAATCATGGAAAGGCAGGCACCGGTAAGCAAAAGCTTATTAAGCTTACGTGTAGTAGATTCCTTCATGTTTGTCCCCCCTTTTTCTTGGCCAGTGAACGCGTGAGTGTTCATTAGATCATTAAAACGACAGTGTCGTTGTGGGAGCTTTCTTCCTGTTCGGCAGTGGGCTAGTTTGCGTCATATCTTGTCGTTTGACTTGGTGACAAAGGCATATACCTGAAGCTGGGTGGAAACCTGAATCAGAACAGGTTAGGTTTGGAAGCTCTGCTTTTGACCTTAAGACCTTTGGCCAGTGAAATATCATTCGAGCGGTCACCTAGATATTAGAGATGAATTAAACCGTGTTGGAAAAGTTAAAGCGAAAAAAAGCGGGAAATGTACATTGGACGTATTAAACTAAAATTCCTTAAAGCTGTTTCCGTAGATTTATAACGCAATTAAAACATTTGACGCTTTTTTTATCAAAAGTTACCAATGCTAATTAAAGGAAATTTTTAAACACAATAAGCTCTATCCCAAACGTAATAGCGTACCTTACGTATGCACTGTGTATGCATTGTTGTCGTTAATGCTGACACAAATGGCTAACTCGAGTGAATGGTACATCGGTTTTATTTTTTACAATTCTTTCAGTCGAAAGTAACCGAAGGATGTTTAGTAGTTTACATCGCAGGCAAGTGAAGGTGAAGCTTCTTTTGTCGTCTTCCTTCCTTGTTTTTATACCCTTCCTTTGGTTTCTTTTTCGGAGTTTTCTCATTTCAGGTTTGACTCGACAAAAGTTCAGTCAAACATCTCAACCATGTGGGTTCTTTTACCCACCATGGATGGCCGAACCTGTGTATGCTTTTCGCAGGCTCTTTTCGATGGTCGTTTCGGAAGGTCCTGCCCTGCGCCCCGGCTCTGGGCCAAATTATACGTTTCTCGTCAAAATAACGGCCGTAGCCTTGGAAAAGACGACGTTGTGCATAATGTTTGGCTAGTGCTTTTGTTCTGTAGCTTTAGGTCACATTAGATCTTCGTCTTTCCTTCTTTTCCTTCGTTTTCCTTCTTTTTTTTTATATTGCAACTTGGGCGTCTTAAAAATTCTCAGACCTCAAAAGTTTCAAATGCTGTCTAACTGTAGCGAAAGAAAACGAGCGGCTGAAGTTCGCGTAAAATCCACTGTTAAAAAACGTCGCGCTATGCTTGAAATGTTCAGAAAAAATTGTGGAGACAAAGAATGCAATCAGTTCTGGGTTGAAATTAAGTTTTGCGCGTGCCCTTTTCTCCCCACCCCACCTCTATGTAGGGTACTAAAAATGTACGAATTGAACAACTTAGATACTGGTTGGGTCAAGGTTTCCTAAGTGTTCAAAGATTTTATATTTCTGATTTTTTTAAAAAAAATATTTCGAAACCATCGTAGGCGCAGCCTATTGACGGTTACTTTTATTACAGACGTAGTCATTAGCAATACATTTTCATGACGGTGGAAGGAAAGGAACTTTTACAAGAAACTTTTATATTTCTGATTATTTCGTTTTTTAACTTGACTTAATTTGTTTGAATGTAGCTTGACTTCATTTATTTTTATTTAACTTATCGTTTTTACTTTCTGTGAATTAGTTATATGTTTTTAGTGTTGTTTGATACTGATGGAAAACAAGACGCAAGTCTTTTGTAGTTTTGAAGGTTACTTGCACGTGAGGTTCAAGCTAGGGTAGGGAATAATTTTCAGAACAACCTATCTACTGTACTCAAATCTTTGGCTAGCTTGTCGCTGAGAAATTAAGAGTAGGCGGATCGGGAAAAGTGGTTTGCTAGGCTTTTAGGAAAAGGAAGCTTCTTAGATCTTAATAAGCTTTGATGAGCGCATGACAAGATCCTTTCGTTTGGCCCTCTTTGCGTGCTGGAAACAGTGTCTGAGTTGCAAAACCTTTCGATCATGGGAAAGACCTTAAGGATATGTAAACATGTTGGAAATGAATCCTTAAGTCGTTCCGGGTAGAATGGCTGTAGGCTTCCAGAATCATTAAAAACTTGCTGAATTTGGGCTTTGTTCACGAAAGTCAAAACTTAAATTCTAGGGATGCAGCTATCCAGTGAGCAAAAATAAAAAAGGTCTACCTTGACAACGTGCTTGGACTGTACTTTCTACATTATTGCCCCGTAAACCGAGCTGAGCGAGTTATTGTTTTTATGATTTTTTGTTATTATGCAGACCCTGAGTCGTGGAAATTAGAGTGCACTACGTCTGAAGTCCAATTTCCTTTGTTTACTTGTTTTCTTGTAATTCGTTTAGTTTCGCGTTGCTAACCATGTGAGAAGCAGATAACAAAAGCTGAAGAGGGTACCGATGTTTTTTTTTCAGAAATAGTACATCAAGCCAGACTACGTTCAGTGGCACCTAATTCGATTTGACTCGTTCTATAATTTAATAACAATAAAATGAATTCTCATTTTCCAAATATGGAAAGATCTGTAAGGGTGTATCCTTCGCGATCTGCAGTATGTAGACACTAGAGAGATATTTCGCCCTTTAGGAAATAAATCTCCTTTCTTAGCGTTGCAGAGAGAGGTTAGGTGCAGCGTTGATAAATCTTGTTAAAAACTGACCTCTGGGACAGAGCGTGTGACAAGTTAATTTCCCCACACATTAGCTGGTGCGTTCAGTCGAATGTTCGGCGTTGGTGTGAAGCGTCGTCTGCTTAAGCGGTGATGAAGAGGACAAATGAGCCGGCTCATCTACTTCAGCATGTCAACATCCTAGAGAGAGAATTTTCCCTTTTGCTTTTCCTCCGTGGGGACTTTCTTTTGACTTTCGCCTGTCTCCATTAGAGCGCAGATGAGTGAAATATTGGTTGCTAGTTGAAATTGAATAGAACGAATTGGGACGGGAGGGCAAACCCAAAGATGTGCGAGAAAACAAAAGCTCGTGCTATGAATAATGCAACTTTGTTTAAAATGATCACTTAGTTATTATTATCTATTAAAAGCACTTAGTTAAAATTGAGCTATTTGAGTAGATTAACGGCATACCCGATTGAAATAAAACCAGTTAACTTAGCTAAAGTTTGCTACCTAGCTAAAAGTGCCAACTAATTCGAAATGCATTGCATGGTGAGAGGAATAGGGGACGTCAGGTAGTATTTGCAACGCTAAAGGTCAGTGTAGTATCATATGAGCAATTAATGAAAAGCAACGGATACTATATGCTGTACCTTTCTCGTACCTTTGAGGAGAGGGAAAAGAACTATTTTTACCTTTACGGCGGCCGCCTGCTGTGCCGCCCGCTGGCAGCATGAAACATGACCGCATTTGTCTTGCTTTGGCGTGAGCCAAGTGCTACTGGACATTCCATAAGGCAACTACGAGTTCTAGCATGCTAGGTGGAAGACTTCCATTTCTCACCTTTCCTATGAGCTTAGAAAGCCGGGAAAGCGCTCTGAACAGCGAAAGTGTTGGAAACAATGAAGGACTCGGAATTGTTTATTTAACGTCTTGTGAGCGACGTGAGATAGGCCAGAATAAATTACCAATTCTGGCAAGCGTGGAAAAGCGGTTTGGGTTATGGCTATGGAAGGTTCCTTGATCTTGTGCGTTCCCAGTAGGCAGACGAATTATCGTGTTCCAGTTCGGTCGACGTTTTCTGTGTTTCGGAACATTTCAGGCCAAAAGTCTTGGCTTGAGGTTTTACGATAATTGACGTGGTGTTATAGCCGGCGAAGCTTTAATAGAAGATAATGAGCGGAAACCCCCGCTGAGGTACTCGACAGAAAAGCCTGTTTAATATACGAATGCTGCATTTAAAACTCTTTGGAGTAGTTACCTCGAAGTTACACACTTGTACACACATCGAAATGTCTGCCAGTCGCCCGGTAGGGCAATTTCTTCTCGTGGTGGAAGCTCGTGTCCTGGGAATGTTTTGCAAATATGTTAATTACTTGTTGCACAACTACTGGTACCGCGCGATCTAGCGACGACACATATGTTGTTACTTTTCTTTAATTACAGATGAACTTGAACTAAGTTAAAGCAACGCGGATCCAAGAGTAAACTGACAAGTCGAAATAGGCTGACAAACATTGTTTTTAGTTTTAGAAACAAGTCTGGAACTCTCTTGCGATGTTAGTGTTCTGACAGCAGAAAGAAGATAAATGAGAACTGAATTCATTAAAGCCGTATTAGTTCATAATACTAAGGAGTAAAGGTTGAATGTTGACCAAAGCAGCGTAATGCAACCTTAACGCAACGGAACAAATTACGTGAAAAAAAAGTTCCATGGCGCTTGAGAAATCGAGAATTCCTATAATTGGTTTTGACAAAACTGGAGATCTGTTCTTTGTAGTTTTACTCACTTGACTCATTGCTATGGGTCCTAGTCGCTCGCTCCCTTTCTGGTTGGCCCGAGCGCCGCCCACCGATGATGCTCCGAATTGCGTCTACCGCTTAGCCTACGCAGACCTAATGGCGATTCTCCTGCCACTGCCAGCGAACACGTGGAAACAAATTTTTAATGCGATTCGTAAAAACTTTATACATAATTTAATTTGAAAGGGTCATCTGTGTGATTTATTCAGTATTTTCGTGAGACTATTAAAGACAAATAGATTTATTACTAAATAATACGGACATGTCGTATTATTCAGCAATAAATCTCAAGAGGATACCTGGGTAAACTATCCAGTAGGTTAGTTGAGTAACACTAATAAGACAAACATTTCTCGAAAAAAAAAGAATATCCTGAAGAAATACTTGTAGAGTTCAAAATAAGGATTAGGAGCAAGGAAATGGTAAATTTTGTTTCGTGTCGTAAAAGGACCTCTTGCATTTCGGCCAGTGTAACTCCGCTTTGGTAATGCATGGGCCAAATTTGAGTACCCAGTGAGGTTTATTTTTCTGTAAAAGGCTAACGAAGTTATTAGGAAACTTATTTTTGGTGTATTTTGTGTTACTTCTACGTCACATTGCCTGAAAACATTAGTGCTGTTGAGTAGTGAGAATTAGGTAGAGTAGTAATAGTCTAACAAACTTTGTGTAACTTATCTTCGGAACTGTGTGACGTCTTTTGGACGTTTCTTCAGCACAGTGTAGCGACAGGTCTTGGCGAAACCAGGCCGATTTCTTCTCGCACCTTGCAGGGTATGGTGGTGTCGCATAACGCCTGTGGTATATGGCACTTCTCTCCACATCATCCTTCTTTATGTATGCATGTTATGTAAGAGTGTAACGGCTTCATTTAGTCGACTTCCCGTCGGGAAAACCTGACATCTCTATAAAGTTCGAGAATAGCTCAGAAACATTGGTAATATTACACTCTTGTACACAGTATACCTTTCCGAGATTGAAAAGAACCCTTAAAGTGAAGTTGCACTACCCATCTTTGCTTCCTTTTTATACTAGCACACAAAAGCGTGACGACCACTATTAGCAGCTTCGTCAAAGGGATACGAGGCTCATCTCCTCAACATGACTGGCCGAACTTCCTTTTCCAAAAATGGTCTTTAGAGATTTATTTGTGAGTTCGCTGCTGCTTGTTCTTGATATTCTCTCTTTTGTCAAGCACGCGAGCATGTTGTTCAATTTATATTACTTAGATGTGTTCTCTGTTATCCGAACTATTGGAAGTACCAGGTGAAGCCGAGATATCTCCCAGGATTTTAACCCTAGTAAGAAAAGACGCGGTAAATGCCACTTAAGATTACGTATTAGTAATCTGGTACTGTGTCGAATACATTTGGTTTATAGTTGGTCTCGTAAGTTATCAAATCCAAGATATTACATCCTTTTCCGACACGCATGCGAAGTCGCTTTCCGCAGATCTGCATTACCTTTGCATATCGCTGCAGTTTGTGCTTTTGAACGTGGAACAGTTTACAATTCAGTAAAGGTTTTTAATCTATTGTTGTAGGCTTCGGCTTATAAGTAGGTCTATAGGGGGTAAAAATGTCAGTAGGGGCGAGATTGGTCTATCGTACACATGTTGGACACCCGACATCACCGCATAACGAGACCGGGTGGTGTGGAAACATCTCTTCCAATTTCTTTTTTTTCCTTTGCTTGTGTGTGTGCCACCGTCTGGGCGACATCATCAATAACATCAAGTGCAAACACAGGGTATTCTTTTTTTTCGAGAATCGACGTAGGCTTTCGCCTATTGCCGTATCTTTATTTTAACTTCTAGTTTTACACAACTTTGATTAGAAATGCCGAAAAGAACAAGGGAGTGTAGGGTACAAGGAAGGGGGTGATGGGGTAGGGGGAAAGGAGAACAGTGGGGTGGAAAGGGGGGAAAGAGTGAGAAGTGGGTTGAGCGCATACAAACATGGGTTAGTACAAATGCACTTCTGTTAGTTTTTTTTTAATTTACACTCATTCACTCGGGCTCATTCGCGCACTATTTACACAGGGTATTCTATTTTACTGCTTCTTTATGAAATAAATTTGCGAGTAGCGCTTACCGTCTTCTTTCAACCTTTGAAATACGAAAGGTATATCCTGGCGCATCCTGTGTATATATCAGACGCCGTGCGAAAGGGTAATGTGGCCTGACCTGCAACCCGCGTTGACACTAATGAGACCCCCTGCCAAAATGTATTCTAACTGTTGGCTACCTTCGGCGGACATTTGTGCATGTTCGCTTGCGACTGCGACTGGGGCACAAAAAGGCAAGCGTTTGTTCGTTGTCTATATAGGAAGGTAACAGTCAAATGCGTACTTGCATACCAAAAGAAAAACTTCCGAGAGAATCGATGATAATATCGACAGCGTAGTAGCACAATTATAATCTAAATAAATGCCCCTGAATTGTTATTTACAAAAATAAAAGGCAGTACGGCAACAAGCAACAGCCTACGCCAGCTAATTATTTAAAAAAATGAACGGCGGTACCAACTGGTTATCATATTTTTTTATTCATTTAGTGAAGTACTGGATCTGTTCGATCCACTTCAGGTGAAACCATACCGCAGAAATGAAGGAACGTACGAATAAAATTTAAACATTCAAATTGTTTTAAAAAATGTATAAGTTAAGTCAGTTAAAAACACATGACATATTTATAAAAACAAAATAGGAAGAACAGTTTCTGTATGCAGCCATAGGAGCCAAAATCTGACGTGGTGAATCTTACGTGAGAAAAAATTTGCCGTGTTAAGCTTTCTCGTGTACAGCGGCTCTGTTTTGACGTTCTAAGAAGGCCTTGAAGAATCTAGTAAAATAATAGTGTCATACAAAAGGCTTCGTTTATTTCCGAAGGCAGAGTGTCGCAACTTCGGATGGTACCTTTCCGAGTTGCGGAAACCGTCACATTTCCTAAAAGCGTTCTGTACACTTGTCGAAGTACTTCTAGCTCGGAGGGCTTCCCGAACGTCCCAAGTTCCATGATCTGGGTTGCAGAAGCAGATCTGTGTAAAATTTGGCTGCTGAAAACACGAAAGGCCTCCGGGGCTGCCGAGTCGCAGTTTTCTTCCCAAGTCCCTCCCTCCCCCCTTCCTATACCTAACTACTAATAGCGTGCATTCTTGTTCAGATAAAAGTTGAAGTTGTTTGCCGGAGCCCCAAATCCTTTTCGGAACGCAAGAAGGTAAAAGAGAAGAAAAAGTCTCATCACGTGACTCCCCTGCTGCACTCTTTATGTACAGCCTTGGTTCGTTCCCTCTCCCCTTGGGTTCGGAGCTTTGTCGCTCCCAACGAGGGGAAAGGGAGGCCGAGTGCCAGTGTCTACTTGGCTAATTACAGGGGAGGCAAGCTATGATAACGTCCTGAAAGTCCTAATGCAGCTGGCGTAGACGTTAGAGACATGCCCGTTTCGAAGGAACTTGGGGGGCTAAGCCTATAGACTCCTTGGAACACTGAGCCCAATTTCTTGTGCTCAAGGGTGGTTCTCAGTCCGAGCCTGCGGATTAAGAGCGTCGTATGCGTTCTTCTTTTCTTTTCTCGAGACAAATGGATTCCTTTTTCTTGCCGTCAGTCTTTTATTTAGGAAGCTTGGCTCTTTTTTTGTTGTTGTAGCCATGTTGATATGTGATGGAATGAGTTGACTTTAAGCTTGTAGTACACGAAATGGGAGTTGTTGAGAGGAGATTGGGTGCAAAGGCAACATGCAGTTTACCAGTAGTTGCGCAAAAGAGTAAAAGGAGTCTGCCGTGTCTTGATCTTTCTCTCCATCTCTCTCGCTTGCTCTTCTCGCTAGCGAGGGAATCGTGTTGCCACTGGGACTGGAAAAGCCTTTTTTATGAAGGGATCTTGGGATTTTTTTTCCTTCAGCTGGCGTTGGGGAAGCTGCGGTGGTCCTCAGTTAGCTCTCGCATGGTGTCGGCTGTTGTATATATGGCTGCCGCTGCGAAAGTGTTGTTATGATAAGTGGGCTTCCTTCCGCATTATGGATGCGTTTTTAAATGAAGCGCAACAGGCGACTGTTCAGTTAGATAATGAATGGCGACGTTATCATCTTTGGGCGAAAAGAAAAAAAATTTAGACAACTGACCGTGTCGGTGCTTGCATGCAGCCTACAGTGTAGAACTTTTTCTCTATGAATCCAGAAAAAAGAGGGGGGAGAAGGGGAGGGGGAGAGAGAGCTCTTGTACAACTTAATATAAATTACGGAATCTAATTAGAAGTCCTAGTTTTGCATGCGCACGCATTCATAGGACTTCCGAAACGTTTCACACCGCGGAATGCACGACCTGCTTTTTCACAAATGAATTCGGTTGTGTGATTTTGGATAATTAATTAACGCAACCATGATAATTAATTAACGCAACTTCACGGCTAACATGACCTAATGGTCATGTTATCCGTGAAGAAATAGTAACGGGGATGTATCACAGTTAACAGACATACATAAGTAGAATATAAGTACTAAGTGAGTACATAAATATATGTGTACCTACGTATATATTTAAAATACGTGTGTATGTTTTAAGCCGTATGTATGGGCGCACTGAAGTACTTATGCCTACAGTGTACGTACTCGCGTACTTATGTGTATGTGTATACATTACATGAGCAAATGCGTTTTCCCTGTTGTGCAAGCTAAGCATCCGATTTATGCACTTCGCATTGTGTCCGTTTGGGAATTTTTTGGATGTTTTATTTAACTCATAACCTTTCATATTGTATCTATGGGCCTGCTAAAATTAATCTTCGAAAGCGGATGCATGGACCGGCGGTTTTTGATTAATCACCCTTGGCTTAATCGATAAGGACTCAAGTTATATTTCGTTTTTCTCTCTTGCATTGTGCCATCATCATCGTCGCTTTTGCTTTGCTCCAATCCGGTTGGAAGAGCGAAAAATAGAGAAGAAAAAAATTGCTCCAACATATCTCTAGTGCCGCATACACATGTAGCATACGCATAACAACCAAGCAACTACGAATATCAGACGTTGGAAAAGAAAGGTGCCAGTTAGGTTCAGCCCCTTTTCCTGTCTATGCGGCGCCCTCGATTTTATATTTATTATGATTTGGGGTATCTTCCTTATTATATGAGCGTGAAGGAGGATCGGTAATTTTCTCCCACCAATCCTTTTCTCTCTTAAATATAAAGTATATCCACCTTAATAATCTCTCTTTCTCGTTCTTTCTCTATCGCTCTTGCGTTTGGACAAGCTGAAGGAGCGATTAGGAAAAATAAAAAGGACGAACATTTTTTTTCCAAAGCCACACAAGCTCAAGCCTGGAACTTGTAGACACTGTAAAACTCCCTTGAAGAGTTTTCTTTTCAAAAGTTCTCCAGTGGAAGTTGTAAAGACCCCCATCTCTTTTTTGTTCTTTTCGATCTCATAATAAGCCCAAGCAGCGTCTGTTATAAGCCTTATTCATTGTAGACGTCTTTACCTGAGCAACTACTGTAGACAACAAAGTAAGTACATCGTCAATGGGCTTCACCCCTTTCAAGTGTGCTTCAGGAGCGTTCTCCCACAAGCAACGGACCCCTTTTTGGTGTCCGTTCAAGTGCTTACACAGCGCTACAGAGATAAAGCCTCTGGTGTTCTCGTAGGTCCTAATTTTCGACCGACCAAAGATTAGAGAAGAAATGGGGGGTACTTCGGCCGAGGAAGAGGGTTAACCTTTGAGTTATGCCTTACTGTGGTGGTGAAATTTGTGTGGCATGCATTTTTTACAGTGATTTTTGAAAGACAGAACCGTTCACTGGAGTTTTTTTTCACGTAGAGTAAAGCGGCGGTCGTTGTCGTCTGAACAATTCAGAAAAGCTATGGCGAAAGTCCTAAAGGCTGCTCAACTTGATAAAAAATATTATTTAAAAGATTGGTATAAGGTGTAACAACTTTTAAGAGAGAGCGCGTGAAAGGCTCGGCGTGCATACATTTCTATCGGGTTAACGAAATTTTAAAGTTTGGGAAGAAATTGATGCAGACAAATTTCATACAAAATGAACTAAATAAGTGTGAGCCAAATGAAAACTAGGAGGTTTATATTCAGGTAAAAACTTCGGATGTCGGTATATTATCGGACAAATATAAGGTGCAAAGCCGACGACCATGATGTGCCGCCACAAGCAACATCGATCGTCTTGGAAACAAACAAATGTTCGGAAATTTATCTCCTAACTGGAAGCTTATTATAAGCTTTTCTTAGCACCTTTCTATCCTTGATAGTAGGTTTGTAGCGAAGAAGGGTTCTTGTACAATCTCTAGCCCAACTCCAACTCACCGGTGCCGTGTCCAGGGTTACGGTCGTTTTACTTTGAAATTAATTGATTGTAATTGAAAATAGTTTTAAATTCGTACAGTAGGATTGCATGATAAATTACCTGTTCGAAGCTACGGTCGGCATTGACATTCGGTCTTTCTTATTCTGTTAATCTCTAGAAATAACATTAGTCTCGAGAAATAGGGTATTTGGTACAGTCAAGTAACAGTGCGTAGTCGCGGTCGAAATGTAAATTCTGCGCTTGTAAGCGTACCATTCGTGAAAGGTAATTAAGAAATTAATTAGCAGTCTAATAAGAACCCTTCGCACCTTTTGTGGCTGACGGAACGGATACAGAACTCAGGGGGCATTACTTGCTGAGCTGTGTGATCTTCGCAGTCGTAGCAACAGCTGCACGTGCGTACGAGAAATTGTTCCTTAAAGGCTATCCGAACAAACTGTCTTAATGTGGAATATTCCGGTGACAGGAACAAGTGACAACCAGACATTACGCCGCAGTCCGCTTTTCCGTATCAGTAGGAATTCACTTGGTGATGTAAGACCAAATGTATAAACAAGTTAACACATCAAATCAACGTAGGTGCCCTGAGTTTAGTTTGCACATTCTAGAAAACACGCTACATGTCCCGGAAAGCTCGTTTAAGTTTTTTGGCCCAATCCTGAATAAATGTTCCGCTTTGTATTTTCCTGCGCACGTTTGTAATATTCGCTTCACCACTTCCATGTTACTGAGGGCCACGAGTAACCCCAAACTAAACACACCTTTTTTTTCTCTCTTGTTTCCACAGTCGGGCTATCAAGACAAACCCAGACGTACTACCGAGCACGCCATGGACGCAATTACTGTTCAACGATTTCTGGGGTACTCCTTTGACCCACAGTGGCTCGCACAAGTCTTACCGGCCATTGTGCGTCCTGAGTTTTCGGCTCAATTATTGGCTTCACGAATTTCAACCTTGGGGCTATCACTTGACCAACGTACTCCTGCACGGCGGTGCTACGGCACTGTTTACACAAATGGTCCAAACGTTCTTCCGTGGTAGGCGATTCCCTGTATGGGTTGCCGGGCTCACCTTCGCTACTCACCCGATCCATACCGAAGCCGTGGCTGGCGTAGTCGGACGTGCGGATGTCGGCGCTGCCATTTTTTTCTTACTCGCTTTCCTGGCGTATAGACGGTACGCCTGCTGTCGGACTTACTTGTGTCAAGAACCGTCGTTCAGTTCCAACGTAGGCGGGAGAAATGCGTCAGGCCGTAGTGGAAATCGGACGCCACCGGTCGTGCCAGCAGTGTTACCGGCAGGCTCCGGCAGTGGTAGCAGGATGGTGGCCAGTGTGTGGGTGAACTGCCTGGGATGGTTGACAGTCAAGAGAAGTAAAGGAACGACGTCAGCGGTACGGAATAACCGACGCGCGCGGTTGTGCCTACAGAAATGGACGTATTTGGTGGCCACGGTGGTATTTGCGACGTTTTCCATGCTGACCAAAGAACACGGTGTGACCGTATTAGCGGTGTGTGCGTTATACGATATTTTGGTGCACTCCAGAGTCAAATTTCGAGAACTGCCCTACGCAAACTTACCCGTACGTACAACACAGCTTTTTCTTTCCATACCACTGACTCGTTGTTACTACTCTGAATTTGCGTTGCTGATTGATTACACATAGCGGAAGTTTTTAAGGGTCATTGTATATTTTTTATAGGAAGGTTGCGTAACGATTACAATGTTGCGAGTTCTCAGTGCAAGCAACGTGAAGTCGAGCCTTGGTAATCGTACAACCTCTGTTCGCCAGTTCATACTTTGACTGAGTTGTATCGGGATATTTTGTCCGATAAACGAGTACTTTTTATTATTTCCACAATGAGTTGGATAAAAGGCCGGCGGACACGAAGACCCGATTGTGTAGGGAGATCTTTGTTAGTTCAGGAAATAAATTTAAGTGGATTTTAGTTCTTATGTATTGAGTTTCCTTTCTTTTTGTTAAAAATGTGGATTAAAAATTTACAAACAGAATAGAACTGCAGTTTTGTCAGAGGTGTAGTAGTGGACCGAAATGTAGTTGAGACCGCTGTAGTGAGTATATTTCTTGATCAGTCGTTGTACGGTATTCAGAAAACTTCTGTTCGGTTGGCAGATTTGTCACATTTGCACGATCGGAGACAAAACTAAACAAACATTCAGGATATAAACTACTACCTAGTACCATAAATTCACACATTTCTCGTGTAACATAAATTATCCCTGTTTGATTCGGGAAAGCATAGCTGTCATCTCGCAGAAATGGGGATCGCACATTTGTGAGAAGATCACTGAAGAGCAGCAAGCTTAAATTTTAGCCTCGTGGGCTTCTGGTTGCAACTAAGTCGTGGTAGGATTTATGAACGAAATATATTACTATTGGCAGAGAGATGCAGGGCTTTGATTCGTAATAGTTTTCACTAGTGCAGTACGCGAAATGGATGTTACTAACCAACAATAGGCGCAAGCCCACGTTGTGAATGAAATAAAAAAAATGGATGTTACTTTAGTGAGTTAGGAAAAAGTTTTTCCTCAGCGAAAGGTTTGTTAACATTGTCCTTTGAAACACACGTTTATTTTGTTTCTAAAATAACCATTCCTTCTAAGTGGGACGGTACGTGCGAATTTGACGACCTGCTAGTAAATATTGAGGTATTGATGAATTGCGTCTTCACCTCACTAGCAAATCGGCAAACTGAGGAGAAAGGTTGAACACCGCTGAAGTAAACTTTGGACTCGGCAAAAAGAACAACTTGTTACGAAGAATCTAACTTACATACAGAACAATTTCGCCATGACGAACCCTAATGAAACGAATAGTCAGCTATTGGGCATTAACCGAATATTCCGGGTTTATGTAAATGTACAGGAAAAGCGTACGACACAACGAACTTCAGATGTAGCGAAGAGGTTGTGAGGAAGAATTGAGAATAAAAAGAGGTATCATATGTAGAGAGATGAATATATTTTACAAGAGGAAGAACTTTACTCTGAATGAAATAGCTTAAAAAAGAATTGAACTTTAGATTTGTTGAAAGTCTCAGAATTGCAAGTTACTTCACGTAATATACTTCTAGACGTTATTAATCTAGTTTGATCTGTGTTTGATTTGTCATTTGTAGTTTAGATACAGCTTTGCTTAAAGTCGCGTAAAGGGGTGAACGTTTCTGCGTGCTCAGAAAACTTGACGTTTAGCATTCTGGAAGTCTTATTTTTGTACTAGCTGCGTTGAGCTCCCAGTAGTTGGAAATATTGTGGGGTGTTTACCCCCCAAAAAGGAATTCAGACAATGAAGTAAAAAAGAGCGAAAAAACGCAAAAGGTCTAGGTGTTGGTAGTCGAAGCCGTAAAATGGTCGGTTGTTGCACCGTTTATAAAGGCAGACAAGTCCGTGTTCTTCGAGGGCATCAGTAAGTCAGGTTTCTTTTAACGTTTGTGAATGGTGTCCTAATCCATGCTCACTGTTAGGATTTTCCAATAAAAATGGTCAAATTTACTTGAAAGCGCCCCAAACCCTGAACTGTTGCTGAAAAGCCACTTGAAAACCCAGATTCATTGATATACAGTGGAAGTGTGAGGTAATGCGTCAATAGCTCAATTTCATGGCATGTAACCTGAGTCGTAAAAGATGTAACAGTTATGAAAACATCACCAGCCGATTTTTTATGGCGGAAAGATCCCAAACCCCAAACGAATTTATTCTCTCTCCCCCCCCCCATTGTTGACCCAAACTTCGATATTCCGACCCTACTTTTTTTCCTTTTCAACTAATCAAAAGTCAATAATCTTACACACGAAGGGTTGACAGTTACGCCTCGACACATTGTCTATTTATTTACATTTTTAAATATAAAAGTAATTGAAATATACTATTCACCGATGAGTTTAAACATGAGCAACCGCGCAGCATTTTGTGTTTTCCCCCTAACAATTTGATTGTCGATGGGCACTATTTTTAATTCGTTTGTATTTATTCAGAATGTTTGATTTTCCAGCGTACAATGAAATGCAAAAAATATTGGGAAAGTGTAAAAGCCTTCTCTTTCACATTTGTCCCGTTAGATTTAAAGTTTCTAATTACTTTTTAAAATAAATTTGAATGATAAATTGCGAGCAAATGTTGTTTTCATCGTAGTGTTTCGTTCGGTTGAAACTTACACATTTGAACTAAAACGTAAATGGGCACTGTTAATAACGTATCCCTTAATTTCCTTTAAACCAAGTCGGGCTGTGGTTATTGAGACTGCTAAAAAAAGACAAATTTCTAGGGATTGATATTCTTGAAAAAGCATGACATTAAATAGGATAAATTAATTCTTTTATTAATTTCGTTGTTCTGTTTTCCGTCACTGTAACCCTCAGAAAAAAATGAGTAAGTTTTGTAGTAGTCATTGGAAAAATGAGGGGGAAAAAAAGATCCCGGAGATAAAAGATGCTTTGTAAGTTGCTCTGGCTCTGGGAGCAACCTATAACTTGGTCAGCAATTTACGGCGCTTACATGGGCTTTTAATGAGGGAGCACCAGTAGGAGCCTAAAGCATGTGCTTCCCGAGAGGGATTGTGGCTGCGTGGAACAAGAAAGACCAAGCTAAACATAGAGTGGCTCAAATTTTACTTTAGGCTCAGATTTTTTAGGAAGACTTTTTAAGGAAAGCCAAGCAAAAAGAACCCACTGTTGGGGGGCAAAGAACCAGAGAAAGAAAGAGCGAGAGAGAAGAGAGAGATGAGAAGAAAAAAGAGAATGAGGTTGTTTCACGTTCGAATTAGGCGGCCTCGTAGTAGGTGCAGCGCACACGTTTTTCTCCGCTCGATGACCATCGTGGGTACGGAAAATGCAACTTTAGATATACTACGTTGGGTGCTTGGAACCTTAAGGGGGATTTATTTTTCGACATGAAAAGAATACAGGAGCCCTGTTAGTACTCCCAAGCAGGATCGTAAGTTAGGCTCGAGTGTCCCTGGAAGGCCTAAATTTGTGGGGCTTTTTTTCTGCCGTGGAGAGTAGTTTTGTGGTCGGGAAAGAAAAAAGAGACAATAGAGGAGCCTTTGAACAAATCTAATGTGACGTTTGGTTGACAGTCTCAATGGCTCCAAAACATTACACTCGTCAAGCTACATAGCATTATGGGAGCCGCACACGCTATTGGGATACCTAAGCGGCTAACTACCACGCCGAGTGGGGTAAAATATGCGAGAGAGTCTTTGCGGGAGGCGAAAGTGCACTCCGAATAGGCTTATTAAGATCTTGAGTGCGTGGACATATTAGGTCAAACGTTACGTTCCTACTTGTTTCCTTACAAGTGTACTTGGAATGGATTCCTTGGAATTATCTGGAACCACTGGCTCGACGTAGGATCATTTCTCTATTTTTTGGATTTATTTTCAAGCGAAGTAAACAATTTTCTCTCCAAAATTAGTTTGGTAATAATTTCCGTGGAACTATCGTTTCACTTATACCGTAGAAGCTCTCTTTTCCAGTCTTTGTTAGAAATCTTGGCTAGATGAAGGAAATGCCAGTTAGTCCGAAAGAGAACGGCAAGTAATACAATTGTAGTCAATTAAAATGAAATCATGTAAAAGGGTAATATTTATACAAATCTATTACACTTCTGTTTATAGTCATAAGTAATCAACAATTTTCAGAACGAAGGATAACGTTGTCTTTGAGTAATGCACATGGCAATTCTTCCTGAAAGGCACTTCGAAAAGGTGATTCGAGTAAGAAGGCTTGTTGGAATTATGGCTGGCTATAGCGAGGCTAGATAAAAGGGCTTGTACTGTATTTTCGTGATTTATTAAATATGAGAGTACGGTAGCATTAATCAATTTGTGAATTGCAGAGGTGTTATGTAGTTTTTTGTGTATACGGCGTGAGCTTAACTCGTTACTGGTAATACGTGCATATTTTGATTTTGCTGTGCATATGTAGTTATTTGCTGTTTTCTGTTAGGGGTTATTACTGTGCATTATGTAGTTGTTAATTTTTTCTGTCTAGCGATTCGCTGTTCGCGCAGTAAGGGTTAAACAGGAAGTTGGACTGTATGTGATAGGGTTTCGTTGCAAACAAAGTGAACCTTTTCGTAATATATCATTCTTTCATTGAAAGAGACCTAAAAATGTGTTGGAAATGTATGTCGCTTATATACGTGCGTATTTTATAAATAATTAAAGTGTAGATTTAAAGATTTAATATTTTATGTTTAGTGACACTTTAATTGAGGTGCCCCGCTTAGGCTTGCGCCGATTGCCAGACTATTTAGTAGTTTTTGTTATCCGTTAAATATCCGTCGTAACGGCATCGTTTGTTTTGCGTCCTTTTCTTTCATGCACAAACTTATTTGTTTTTATTCGTTTGGTTAAGAAAGGCTCGCGTAGTTGTTAATCGGAAAAAGAATATTCCAGCAATACAGAGAAGATGATTGGTCAGGTTAGTACACATTTGTCTCCAAAAGTCCTGCTTCTCATCGAAATCATGTTGTATATGTCCGCTCGACAGAATCAATTTTTCTTCATAAAATTCTGTGTATACAGGAAGACTAATATACCAATACCGTTGAAGGCTAAGCGTATCAGAGAAAGTACCATTTTGTAATCATAAATAGACCTAGAATTAGCTTTGCCAATAAAGACCGAGAGCGCGATCACTAACTCCCAACACATCAGACAGAAAAAAGTGTACCCAAATTGGTTGATTCTTATTAGTAACAAAGCCGTAGTTTTCCACTTTAGGGATGATACATTAACAATCATTTGCCTTTGACTGGCGGAAGGGAATTCGCGTCAACAATGATATCGAGATCAGAGTTGATGGCTTGATGATTAATCGAGTTCTAATCTAGAGCCTCTTTTTCTAGTAAAAAAAGAAAACTACGTTTTAAAAAGGAACGTTTAAAGCCAGACGTCGCGAACAAAGCACAGCGATCTTAAAACCAAGCCCACTGCTTATTGTTGTGAAAGAAAAGAACCCAAGATGACGTAATAAATTTCATGACTGTTGCACCAGTGTTAATGCGTGAACCAAGGAAATCGTCTGGGAAAAACAAGGATTAGTTAATTTGGTAAATATGTTTTTATAAAATCCTGGTTTTCGTCAGTGCTTTAACAGGTGTTTAGAAATATTTGTCAGTTTTTTGAATGTCGACTCCATAATTGTGTTCGACTCTATGTCTGACCCCAAATTACTGAAATAAGGCCTCACTTGGTTAGAATTATCTAATTCCGACCGACGGTACTGCGTATGTACCGTCGCCTATTTTTCTTGCATCATCCTCGGTGGTGAGCTACCCCTTTTCTTCCTTTTCTGAACGCAACCAGCATTTAGCTCGGCTCGGATTCTTTCTCTTATTTGCGTCGTCGACCGCGGCACTAATGACACAGGAACTTTGGGTTGTTTCTGTAAGAAAATTTCGAGTCTCCTTTCTATTAATACATTTATTTTTTTTGAATGTGGAATGGAATTTTCGCGTGAATTGCCTACCTTGTCTTTCCGCTCTCGTTACAGTAAACATAGGGAGTTAAGAAACGCTGAACAGGATGTTGCAGGTTTTAACGCAAAATGCTTGGTAGTAGTATTAAATTTGAAAAAAAGGACGTGAATAAGGAAGAGCAGTTAGAGAGAGATAGCGAGCTCCTAGTGCAGAATACTAATTTAGACCGCGGGGAAGAAAATTCCCGACCACCAAAAAATCAAAATAAAAATAAAATAAAGAAACTATCCACCTTAGAACTACTATATACTCTCTATAGTTTGCAACATGCAATGTTATATTACCTACAGTTGCAGCACGCATAAGCGTTTGCCTGTGTCTCTTTTGCCCAGGTTTGTGTCCTCCAGACGGCCAAAGCTATCATTTAGGAAGATTAAGGCAGCAGGTTATAACATCAGACGGACACCTGCCTCTTCTTTTTTTTCTTGCCTTTTTTAACCTTTCCGCCTGTGAAAAACAAAGAAATTTACACTATTACGACTATTACTACTGCTTGTGTTCTAACCGCTCTCGAACGTAATTCGAGTAAGTCGCTTAAAGAAGGCTTCGGCGAAGTGTGACGTGGCAACCAGTATCAATTTTGACAATATTTTGAGGTAATGAATATCCTACCATGAGAAACGTGTAACAATGAGTGGAAATACATACTGGCGGCGCTGTTGTAATTAGGTTCTCAAATGAGTGGGCTGCATAACACCAAAAGGCAAACCCTAATTGATACTGAAATGCCAAAAGGGTCTCAAGTGAGACAAGAGAAGGATACTTCTTTTTCCCTTTAGGTAAGGAGACGCAAAAGAACCTTTGCTGTAGCCAATTAAGGTCTTTTTGCTAGTGGCCTTTTTGGCCTAATGTGGGGTTATGTTAGCCAACTTCATTATTTTATTTTTCACCATGGAAAATTTTCTGATTTTATCTTGTCCTCGTTTCTCGTTCGAAGGGAGCTTTCGGATAACATGATTTGCTTAGTTATTTGGACAGTCAAAACGAATTTAGCGAATGACTTGACGTCCGTTGTTGTATTTTGCTTCTATACCAGAAAGACCTTCGTGTATGAGCGAACATCTTTAAATATACGCATAAATGCACAGCAGACATGTTATTCTGTAACCTCATTTTAAAATGTGCAGAAGATGATTTGCAACTATGCTGCAGTCTTTGGCCTGTAAGAGACCTACGGTACAAAGGTGTTTAAAAATCAATTTTTCGGTTTTTTTCAAGTTAGAGAAATTCTGTTCGCGAGAAACAAACTTGTGTTTTGAAATGTCCCACGTAGGCTTCTGCTTAATATCGGCATCCCTTCATTGCGAAATGTGTACATAAAAGGAAAAGAAATAATAGCATTGTTTAAACGTAACGTTAAATAGAAACACAGAATTTTTGTCTGAATATGAATAGAATTATGGTAATTTGAGCAGTTTGAGCGAAGCTCACTGCTATTGGCCTGTTCTCAATTTCTGCAGTCGTTCCAAAATGGCGTCGGCGAGTTTCCCTTATCCTGCTACATTACGTCCTATTCACAACGGCCAAAATTGAAAACTGTCCAAACTTTCGACTTTTCATGTCCCAATTTGTCTGTATTTACATGGAACTAATGAGTACCAAACTATTCAATGATTTTTACTGCCCGGCATTTGGGAACACAATGAATGGGACTACGGTAGAAAGTCCTGACGCCATTTGTCAAATATGGCGGAACTTGAAAAAGGAACATATAACGAGTTAGCTGTATACACTTCTCGTATGTTTTTCTCCTACAACGGATTATGTTGCGAGAAAACTTACGCAAATCAAAGTTAACTTAAATCACTATTGTGGTAAAGCATATGCAACCAATGAGCCGCCTTTATCGATAATAGAAGATTTCAGGAGTCACAGGATTCAGAATAGGAAGTAAAAATCGCCAACTTCACTTTAGACCTGGCCTTATTCCCATTGTATGTTTCATCTCTTGCTCTGCAATTCGTTATTCCAGAAAAAAACAAGTCAAGTTCAAGTGAACTGCATTGACATTATAGAAGATTCAGAGGTATTTAGACAGAGCCAGGTCATTACTACGAAGCACTACAAGAGTTAAATACATTTCATGTGAAGGTTTGCTTCATATTGGATAGAACGGTATCCGCTGATTTTAGCAACAGTGTCTTCTCTAAAATTTCGAGGTTTTACATCGCACATGTTCGAATTATTTTTAACTGTATAAATACATTACACTAGTTAGTAGTGATCAGCAACACCGCTGGTTTGCTCCGTCGTGTTCTAAAGTGAATAATTTGCATCTGAAGACGTTTAGTGTCTTGGTACATGTTGTACCAAATACGGAAATGTGTTATACTTTTATGCCGTTTAGGTTACCTAGAACTGCTGTCTGATGCGCAATACAATAGTTGCGGGAGAAAAAATATCAGTTACTATGCTGTTTTAATGCTTTCTTAATGTCAGCAGCAAATACGGAAGAAGCAAGGGGGAAGGTAGATTGTTCCTTGCATTGAGCCGGAACAGCTCTTCTGTTTACCAGTGTTCGCTTCTGAAGTAAAACGAGCTTACAGTTTGCAAGGTGAATGCTCGTATAACTTCTGCCCTACAAGTTAAAAGTTGTAGATACTTGTGGTAGATTCTGCCCAATGGCATGCAACACCTGCATAATTTCATGCACAATATCTTTCTAGCACCAGTGATGAAAGAAAATCAAGTCTTTGGCGTCATATGCGTAATGTCTGAGATAAAAGAGAGAAAAAATACCTTGATCCATACTGTAAGTGTAAACAACCTAGTTTAACACTGAAGCGGACACCTACAAAGTTATTCATAAACTGTGGATCATCTTAACGGAGCGATCGCCAACAAGAAGTATGCCGAACTTCATCCCCTTCCCCCAAGTCGACAATCAAACATCTCTCTGTGTAGACTTCATCAGTCTCTTAACGTACTTCACAACGTCAACTTATTTTGGGACTCGTAAATATGAAGTGTCAAAAGTTTGCATGAATAAAGCAGTTAATCCGGTTTTTGCCTTTGTTATTATTCTGCCAGAAAATTCGTAATGACTCCTTATTCATTATTCATTATGCCTCCGAGAACAGTGTGCAGCAATCATTATTTTCACGAGTAGCAGTAATATTAGTAGTGATTCGTGGTGGTGTTTTTTAGTGTTTGATTGTGCATCATTGCATGATTAAAAACTCTTAAAATGTGCATGCAGTGTAATAACTTACACGTATTGCTGTTTTTCATTCCGTTTTTACTGCAATATGTATTCTGCGGTCGTCTAGCCTCGAACTGTCGTGAAGTTGCCTAGATTTTTTGTAGCTTTGAGTGAAGCTCAAAACTTGCCATAACAGATTGTTAAGTACACGGTGTGACGATTCGGTGTCCTGTACACCATTGTCCGCTGCTATTGTTGTATAATCAAATGCATTCAACTTTTGTTCTTCTGAAAAGTACGCCCCTACCACTCTGGCTCTCTATTTAATGCGTGGTATTGTTCGTTTAATGTGACTTTTTCAAGCTTTTTATTTGTTTTCCTTTTTTTCTAGGGGAAATATACCGGACTCCTGGAAGGACTTTTAGTATTAACAGCCAGCGGCAGTGCTTTAGTCGTCGCGCGGTTTCATTTAATGGGTTCCAAACCACCCGAGTTCGCACCCGCGGATAACCCGGCTGCGGATTGTGCCGCCTGGCTGCCCCGCCTCCTTACCTTCGCTTACTTACCCGTGTTCAACCTAGGTCTTTTGCTCCATCCGGCCACGTTGAGCTTCGACTGGTCCATGGAGGCTATTCCTTTGGTGACGCAGCTTCAAGATAATCGCAATATCCTCACGGTCTTCTTCTACTTCATCTTGGGCTACGCGATTATCAGATTGGGTCGAAACTCGCAGTTGCGCAAAAGCGGGACCAGGCTCCCCGCTGGCAACGCCTTTTGGCCGCCTACCCCTTCATTATGGAGTCCTTCGTTATCCTTGGTGGCCGCTGAAGGCATTACTCAAGACTTTCTGCCATCTGGGGGCGAAACAGAGACCGTGCCGAAAAACGGCTACGCTTATGGGCAGAGTTCCTCGCTAGTGACGTCACTGTCGTCGCCTGCTAATAGCAATAGTGATGGCACTATAGGATTAGAAGGGAGCGAAGGTGATGGAGTCGAGTACGATAGTCTGGATTTAACTGTGATAGCCTTAGCCATGATGATATTGCCCTTTTTACCGGCTTCCAATCTCTTCTTCTACGTGGGATTTGTGGTGGCCGAGCGCGTACTCTACGTGCCGTCCTTAGGATACTCTCTCTTGTTAGCAGTGGGCGCGCAGTTCTTGCGGACTAAGTGCTGCCAAACGCGGGGAAAGCGCTGGGTGCTTTATGCTACCTTAGCAGCTATGTTGGTCTTGTTTGCTACACGGACAGTGCGGCGGAACGAAGACTGGCGCACTGAAGAGAATCTTTACCGCTCAGGAATCCTCGTCAACCCTCCGAAAGGTAATTGAAGCTTTCAGTTTTTAGTCCAGCGTATACCTCGTGCACTTCTGGGCTTTACGCATAAACGAACTTTGCCGTTTCAAGCAGGAAAAAAAATCACTATAATGTACGAACTTTTAAGGTGAACGATGTGATGGTGAAGACATGGAGTATAGAACTTACAGTGTAAAGCGGGAATAGGCGCGCTTGCTATTTTAAAGAAGAAGTCAACATTGTGAAGGAAAGAAGGAACAGAAATGTGTTGAAAGTTGACAGCTACTTAAAAAAATTTCTAGTCGTAGCCGAGTAAATTCTAATGGGTACCTTCGTTCGTTTTTCTTTTGTAGCGTACGGAAATCTAGCAAATATCTTGAGTTCGACTGGGAGAAAAGAAGAAGCAGAATGGGCGTACAAGATGGCCTTGAGTTATCGAAGCAATATGGCTGATGTCCACTATAATTTGTAAGTAATTTTTCTTTTACTTTAAATTTCATTGGTACGAAGTCTTGACGGATGAGGAATACCGGCATCAGACAAGTTTCACTTCGTACCTTCTTACTAAGCACATTCTAAGCACATGTACTAAGCACACGTTTCATAACTTTCAGTAAAGTATCACCATCAGTGGCGTATGCAGGATTTCATTTCGGGGGGAGGGGAGGGGGGGGGGGTTAATGAGCAATTTTTTTGGACACTTGGTCTTTCCCCTATCTTCCCCATTATAAAATCAAAATTTCGGGTGGTGGTGGTGTTCGAACCCCCCCCCCCCCTAAATACGCCCCTGCTCACCATGTTGATGAAACTACATATCATTTAAGTCTATGAAATGGCATCCCTCCCTTTTTTCGATCCCTATTCCGCACTGGCGCACAAATGATAATCCACTAGTGCTGGCAAATGGCTCGGCTCGGCACACACGACCGGCTCACGGCTCGGTTCGGTTTGACGGCCACCATTGAATGGCTTTGAACTTTTTTCATTAAAGCTTTATTTCAGTGTTTCTCTAAGACGGGTTTCTCTTATATGCAGCCCTCTTATACTCATTTTTTCCTTTGCTAAGTAACACTGTTTAGGCCGAAGTTTTTTCTCAGTTCAAAGGGTGATGAATCGAGCCGAACCGAGCCGTTGCCAGCCCTATAATCGACAAGCTGTTTAACCAGCTCTGTAAAATGTGATCTTGTTTCTTGATAATTGATCAAGCTCATTCTCAATAAGCATCGAGTCATGGAGTAGCAATCATACGAACTACGGTGACTTCCGTACACTGGCTTTATTCTCTATAAAACGCTCGAATTGTGAGCTGCGAGCCGCAGGTTATTTAGAAACAGACTTTAAACTGTCGTTATTTGCAAAAAATCACAGTTTTTCTCAACTGGGTTGCCAACGAAAGTTGTCTGTTCAAGGGAAAGCGAAAGGAGGTCACATGACATACACGATCGCCTACATTTGCATAAGTTGTATGAGAAATACCGAAAAGAAAATGATAAAAGGATCTGAGGGTATTCGTTTCATCTAATTACCTATCCGACTGTTTTAGAAACGTTCGCCATTGTACTCAATGCTTTTAGATCATTCTTCTTACAGTAATAACTTGTAGCCGTACAATAATCGGGACGTTGCCACAAGAAAAAGAGAGCGGTCAGTTTGGGTAGTATTGTTTGTTACGGGATTTAAGGTATTTCGCATTCAACAAGGAATCCTAATGTTCAAGTGTTCATTTTTATCTAAATACATATTTAGACTTTCTCCCTAGAAATTACTGTATTGTGTAGTTGCTCAATATCGCCTGGGATCATTGCGAATTGATCGACTACGGTTAGCTCGAATTACGTCTGTCTGTCAGTCATTTTAGCATTTCTCTTGCCACCCTGAAACACCGGAAACAAAATTACAATCGGGATCCAAGATGGCGACATTCTGTTTGCCACGATGGTGGCGTTCGACCGTCGCTCATAGAGTGACATATAGGGAATGGATGTGTTCGTAGTAAATGTGCGTATTCGGAAGCATGGAGAAACGCTCGGGCTTGTCTACTCCACCGCGTTAAAGCTTGTCATTTTGGAATCCACTACTTGTTACGCTACATTTCTGTAGTACTCTGCAGAACGTGCCACAGCCCGAGGTTTTTAAATGAAAACAAAGATTGCAAGAACTCATTCTGGCAGGAGCTTTTTCTGTTCCATCTTACGTGATTTTGTCGCAAGTGTCTTGAAAGGCAACCCATCACGACAACACAACCGAGGAAAAAATAATGACAAGATATGTCTCGAAATTCGTAACGGTCAAAAGCTCAGAAAAAGAAAGTCGCGGTGCCAAGGTGATGATAGCACGGCGTTGACAGAGTTGTCTGGTTCCAACGGTAGACAACTTGTCAACTTGCTCCGGAGAGAGACCATGAAAAAAAGGCGACAATTTTTTATAACTTGTTATAAGGTCTCTTTCTTTTTACGTCGTGTGACGGTTTTGTGGCTGTGCGCATGTTGTGTCGTGTTGTCCAGGTATGCCAAGAGCCAATGCCTTTACCCACACCTTGACCACAAAGATGCCCATTAGTCATTCGCGTTTTCTTTTTGCTTTCCCTTGAAAAGACTTAACATTTTCTCCCTCAGCTATTCAGTCGACATTGTCGTTATGTTGGGTCTATCAAACTTGTTTGGCTTGTTTAGTTTGGGGACGTGGGCGACCATTTTTTCTCCCCGTTTGAAAAAGGGGAAGGGAGGGGAAAGGGGGTAGATCAAACCTCTGTGCATGTTACTTATGTCGGTTACTGAAAACAACCTGTAAGGCCGGTTCTCCTACCTGAAAAGCTGCGATCAATCCGAGACGAGAATTTGTAATGGGGGAAGTTTTCGTCCCCAAGAGGACAGAACAATGAGAAACTAGCTAAGTATTGTCTTCTGTCACTGTTGGTGCACTTATGTGACAGCTGTGTGACATTGATGAGTGGGAATTGCAAGTAAATGTCTTTCTGCCTTCGCTCATGTGTGGTTTTGTTGGCTTTGCAGAGGAATCTTGTATCAAGAGCAGAAGCGTTATGAAGAGGCCATTGCCGCTTACAAATCGGCAATAAGCTATCGGCCGCGTATGGCGAGTAAGTACTGAACAGTTTTCTTTCATTGGTTGATTTTCCTTTCGAATTTTCGGTTTCTTTAAGTATGCCTTTGGTTTAACAGCAGAGCACATATTGTATTGTTTTTAGAATTTGCGTCTACTTTAGGTTATTATGTGGGCATTCTGTAAACGTTTGTTAGGTTTTAGAATTAATAGAGCAAAGTAAGACGGTGGGCATAGTTTGGTCTTTCTTGGAGTATTGACGTACTTTTGTGATATTGCCATGTTGGTCATTGAAGTACGGTACAATACGTCCGTTTAGGGAAGCAGATTGTTTCCTTGGAATAGTATTCCCGCATCAAACACTTCTGAACACCTGTAATTTACTTGTACAGTACTGTTAAAAAAAAACTATGGGAAAAGTGGTACAATGCGCAAGGTTGTGACCTTTCATTGCGGTAAGCTGTCCTAGCTCACTGCGTCAAGGATAAGCTTCTTAGCAAATTAGCTTAGGGGTGGAGCTCACCATTACCCGCGAAATCAAACATAATTTATGCGATTTTTTAGTTTAAAGATTTAAACAAAA